>CM073779.1:82013893-82112443 GCA_037158775.1 Hetaerina titia
CATTTCCTAACCTAAACCGCCCCTTGCCTTATCTTTCTGAAACAGACGCTACATTTTATCACAACTAAATAGTGGTAGTCCTCATCCGCTCCCGGGAAGCTGTGCTAATTTATCACACTGCTCCAAAACCCGTACCTAACGGAAGATGACCTATCTCATACCTTTCTGAGCCACCTTTCATTTCCATTAATAGCTACGCCTTTTGTAGTTTCTGAACCACAAAAAGTGTAGCCCACACCTGCTTCTGTGTCGGCCATGACTAACCCCCGTCTCCTTCAGAACACAATTGCTTCCTCCCCGCGTCCATTCCTCGAGCCTAAACCGTAGCCCCCTAACTCATCACCATCTCTTCCTTCACCTACTGACGCATTCCAATTCCCCGTTCACTATCAAATGTTTCCTGCAGGAACACACGCGATTATATGCTCTAACTAATCGTACTTCTTATCGACTTCTTCCTCCTTGTGGTTGCTCGGTGGCATGTATACCTTAACAATGACCAAGTTCGTTGGTTCTGCCTTAATCTCTACAAGTAATATTCTATCCGTTGCTTGCTCTATGCTGACTACGTTTCTTGCAACCTCTTTAATTAATATTACTGCAACCCCTCGTTGGCTCCTCGTCCCCGCGGCTGCATATTTTCGTATGATCATCACTCCAGCAATCCCCGCTATCCTTCCATCTCACCTCGCATAGACCTAAAATATCTTTATTACCTCTTTCCAGCTCTCGCTTAATATTCCCTTAATCGGCTGTCCTCAACATTGCCCTGACATTCCATGTTACCATTCTAACTAATTTTGTCTACTACTGCATCTTCTGTCCTGACTGCAGTATTTTTTCCCCTGCAAGGGTTTCGTGGGATGACGACCGCGGAAGCTCCCCTCCCCCGCTGCCGGGTACGACACGGCCCCGCGGGCCGGGTCCCGCAGTTGCCAGGACTCAATTTCTCTCTTGAGTCCATCATTTTTGATTGGGAATAATAATTGAGTTGTTTCCCGTTTCCTTCGTCAATAATGTTTTTAACGTGACACCAACACTCAATGGGCGCCCCACTGGGGTCAGACGTCTTTGCAGCCGCCTTCCTGAGGAACAGACGCTGCGTCGGAAACCTTTCGTCTGGCTCCTAACCTTCGACCTATCTGGCTGGCATGGGTGACCCTTCATGAAACAATTATTATTACTCCCGCCAGGGACAATGTGCGTTCCGATGACCTCTAGGGGTCATCGGAACGCACAAGCCCTTTTGCCATATTATATATATATATATATATATATACGTGTGTGTATATATATAATGTAAATAACACTAGTAGGCAAAAACACAGAAACATATATAAGAGGCACTCACTGGGTCTCTAATTTTCGGTGGTACAACCACCTTCTCTCAAGAGGAGGTAGGAACAGAGGTCTGTTCCTACCACCTCTTCTTTTTCGTCCCACCCCCACTTCTATATCCTCCCCAAGATACACAAACCAAAAAACCCGGGGCGCCTTATGGCCCTCTTCCCGCAATTCCCCGACCGAAAGAATTTCCGCCTTCGTCGACCACTACCTCCAACCTTTAGTTCACTCGTTGCCCTCCTATTTCAAAGATACCTACCACTTCCTCAATTTGCTCCACTCAATTTCCCTCCCTCCTGACACCAAGATCACTATGGCCACAATCGATGTCACATTCCTAGACACCTCCATTCCTCCCTTGGCCTTGCTTCCCTACGCCACTTTCTCCACAAACGCCCTAACCCTCAAACTCCTAGCACTGATTTTCTCATTGAACTTTCTATCTTCATCCTCACCCTTAACTCTTTTTCTTTTAACGACAATTTTTACCTCCAAATCAAGTGCTGTGCCATAGGAAGTAGAATTCAGCCCGTCTACGCGCTAACCTCCACCTCGGCGTCCTGGAAGAGAAGTTCCTTTCCAGTTACCTTCTAAAACACCTCCTGTGGCTTCGTTATACTTTTTTTTCTACTCTGGTCACATAACATAAACTCCCACAATTCCTTCATCTCCCAACTCAATGATTCCTCATATCTTTTTTTCACTTCCAACATCTCATCCTCACAGATCACCTTCCTTGTTGTTAACATTTCCCTAACTAATAAGAAATTTCTGACCTCGGTACATACTAACCCTGCTAATAAACAACAATACCTTCATTTTAACATCTTCCCAACCATTACCATACAAACGCTCCCTCCCTTACTCCCTCTCTATCCGCGGGCACCGCATTTACAACCATCCCGAATCCCTCAACAAATACCTCAACAACCTTCACCACTCCCTTTTCCAACGGGGATACCCAGATTCTCTCCTTCACAAAAAAATCCTAAAACATCCTTACGTCAACCACAGACTCCCACCCTCTCTCAATGTGTACCACCTACTTCCTGGCATCCAGTCCCTCAAATTCATCCTCAAAGACGCGTACCCCATCTTCAAAAACCACATCGTTTCGTCCCAACCTTCTTCCCAAATGACCCTCTGTTACCTTCAAACGGCTCGCCAACCTATCAGATCTCCTTATATCCACCAAGCCTCTCTCCAATCCCCTCCCACCACCAGAATCACACCCACTCCTTGCTTGGAGCAAGATGTAAAAACTTGTCCTCTATTGACCACTCCACCACTCTCCATCCCAACTTTTTTAACTCTCTACCACCCTTCCCCCACTCCTCATGTACATTTCAGAATGTAATCTATCTTCTTACATTCAAACTCTGCCCGGCATTTAAACAGGCCAGTGCTCCGCGCCCCTTAACCTCAGGATAAACAATCGTCGCGCCTCATCTAATCCCTCTTCCCCGTCCGCGGGGTATTCCCTTCCAAAACACCCCTTCCAACAGTGTTACCGTTTCTAGCATTCCCCCCCCATCCGATACACCCCTCCCCACCACCTGATCTCCCCTACCCCGTCCCCTTCTCCCCCTCCACAACCCTTCCTTCGCCCATCCCCCACCACCTGTTCTCCCCTTGTCTCCTGTCCCACATACCTCTGGCTAGTCAGTCCTAACTAATCTTCCGAAGAATACGGAGTTCGAGTCCGTAGAAATTATTGAGTAAGGATCGTTTGGTCACAGGAAAAAATATACGCATATAAAACATTTTATTTGCACTTTTAATTATCTACAAACCTATTTCACTGCTCTACAAAATCGCCGTAGACTTCTAAGTATTTTTCGTACCGCTGTATCAGCTGCTTTATACCCTCTGCATAAAATCTCGCCGCCTGAGTCTTCGGTTTCGAAAATTTGTCACCGTGCCACGGTTTCAAGTGCAAGAAGAGGATGTAGGTGCTAGGTGCAAGGTCTCATCATCTCCATCTTGTTGGCAACGGCCCAAAAACTCCCGCCTACTGGGCATTTTTTGCTCTCTGTGGTGGTTGTCGAGCATTCCCGGTGCCCACCTTGCACACCATTTGTGGTATCCGAGGGTTTTCTGTGAGAATATTGTAGACAGTAGTCCGTGCAAAGTTGGGGGAAATTGTTCAGCCCAGGCCAATAATCGTCAAACGGCGATCACATGGCAGTTTTTGTTCCACTTGCGAAAAAATGTCATCGCTCAGAATACTGGACCTGCCCCTTCGCCCTTCGTCATGGACATTTTATGTTCGTTCATTTTTAAAATAACAGCAACACTTTCTAAACTTCCCTTCGCTCATAACTGTGGGTCCATACACTAGGCATAATTCCCGGTAATTTCAGCAGCCAACAATCCTTATGCATACAAGAATCGTACGAAAAAAAACCGACCGAAGTCCGCGCCGATTTCACGACAAAATCCCGAAGATCTTTCGCTTAACTCTCTATTCGGCTCCAAACGAGCCTTCCGCGATCAGTACGTGGCACAATACTGCAAATACTTAATTTAATTGCGACCTTCAACTCCGCCTCGACCCGTTTCACCTCCTAGTGCAACTCCTTAAAGGAGCGCAGGATCTCTTCAGATCCACGTTCTGAGGCGTCTTTTGTTCCCACATGAGCCACAATGCGCAGCTTTGAGCAACCCGTATTATTGACGGCCGCCTTCACCGCCTGCGTCGCTTGGGGGTAACCCCAACTGGAATACACCAGGAGGACAAGAATCCAACACCGCCCTCCTCTCCGACTCTGCGGCGCAGCGGATGCATTATACGCCGGGCGTTAGAACTGCCTAATATTACGATTCCCTCCCTTCCCGAACGCTGTCTTACTCTAGGCAGTGCCCTCGGAGTAGGGGTAGAAGCTGCAGGTAAGGTGATGCTGTCATCCGTCAGCAACTGGTACCTGTTTAGAGACGTGAATGGTGTCAGCCTCCTCCGCAGGGTCCAATCCTCTCCGCAGCGCTACCTTCCCCTTACCCCGAGATACGACCCTCCAATCTCCCGACCTACGGGCATTCTTCATTGAGAAATGGGACACGAGGTAGGTTTTTTAATCGCCCAGTCACGCGTAGGTAGCATTCGGACGAATCCACCACACGACGTAGACACCAGGACGACATGAATCCAACACCTCTCTAGAGTACAAGTCATAAGAGTATGGCTGGGGTTGATTCTTCCAATAATATTCATACTGTCGTAGTTACCGTTCGCTGCATACACTAAATTTTGGGCCTTAAGAAGGTGAATCCACTGTGAAACCGGTAGAGTGAAGACACTGCCCTCATACGACCGCCGCGTCGCCTGGGTATTGTCTCCACTTCTGAAATTATTGGGGTTTTAAAGGAACAGGATGTTGTGACGAAATACCGTACACGCAATTTCACAGGCATTCGTAATCGTGCGCGACGCGCCACAGTCCACGAGGTTAAAGCCAATTAGGCTGTTTATACCTTTGACAAATTTCAAGTAACTGCGGGATATGCGGCAACAGTAACTTTTACCGGAGTCATCCGCTAACATGATTTCAGAGTTTAAGAGGACGCCGCGATAGCTTAACTGGCTAAAGCACTCGACCGGAATTCGAGGGATCCGGGTTCGAATCCCGGTCAAAGTGAATGATTTTTACGCTCTGAAATAGTTACAATAGTTCTGTGATAGTTGTGTCCATCCAAAAACCTAACTTAACCGGTAGATTACCTTATAATAGATAATAATCCTGAATAAGAGCACTAGTGAATTGTTGATCTATCCTCGGCAAAATAAATAAATGAATCAACGAAATCCAGGGCTTGTGATGCAAGTGAGTAACCCATTGCTTCGTAACCACTGAAAGTAACCCATTGCTCTTGATTACCCCTCTGTTCATTGAACTGTAGGATTAAACTTCTCCATTATTTAAATACCCAAACTAATCTGGAACTCTTAAAATATTTCTACTATAACAATATGTTAGCCTTAGTCGGAAAACAGCACTTTTTGGCCTTTTACATGGGGCTATTAACAGTGATAAGAATGGAGACGATTACGAACACCCAAATGTAAAATTCATGCAACGCTTTCAGAATAAATTGATTTTCTTGTGCAATATTCACGGTTGAACAAAACAATGGAATATCTCAAGCACGCGATTCCTTTACGCTCCCTGCAATAATAAATCATTGCGATGAACATGCAACTTGACAGAAAATCAATTCTTCCTTTACGAACAGGGAAATTGGAAAAAAATAACTCTGACGAATGACTTACTTAGAGCCCCGATGTTAACCCGTGACGCTTCCTGAGGAAAAATCGACAAATTGCCTTTAATTTCCAGTAAATGCTTTAACTAACGCTTTCTCCGCTGCGCTCCACTCCCGCCGCGTCTCCCAAAGCGTAAGCATACGCTACGCATACCCAACCATAAATATATGTAGAGCGAATGTACACAACCTTGACTCAGCAAGCGAAAGATTGCGTCTCACCACGCTAACAGGGAGGAAAACCGCGTTTTGGGTTCTGTGAGGAGGCTGGGTGGATAGAAATCCTTAGAACCAAGCCGTCAAGTTGAGTCGAGCTGACCGACCGCGTTCCTTCCGGAATCTATCCAAATGCGACGGTGTTCCGTTGCTCGAAACGCGATTGCCCGCGCCTCTGCTTGGCTACGTTCCGAAGTTGTCCGTGCTCACGGCGCGGCGGGGCGCGAACTCCCGATCCTCGATTCGGTCGGGTTTTCCCATGCTGACGGCATCGGGACCGAAGCTCCCTCGCAGTGGGCCGTTTTGTGATTTCCCCGAAGCGCAGACCGACGGGCTGCACGGGGTAGCGTCTTAAGGAGAACCCCTTACCCCTGGGTGAAAGAGGTCTACGGAAGCGGAACAACGATGCCGTGTGAGACTTTCACCCCACTGTGAAGCAAGAGGGTTGGGTGGGTACGCATACGGAAGTTTAGAAACCGGGGCCTCACTCACCCGAGGTTATATCTGGCTTATGAAGGTCGAAAACTTATAAAAATTCGCATTCCAGTAAAAGGAAATGGTGAATCATTAGGGTGGACGATTGAAATTGACGTTACCATTGTAATTGTAATTTTTAACAATTGTAATAAACAATCACCTTTTAGTTGAATTCGTCAACCGTGCTTCAGATTTGCAGCTTTTTTTTATGCGGGTCCTTTTTGACAAAAAATTTCTTCTGGTAAAAATTATTCTTAACAATACATTTGACATGAAAAAATGACTCCGTCCAGGATTTGCGTTCACTTGCTTTTTGTTGAACGATATGAGTTGATGGTTTGCTTGGTTGGCATTTCTCAAAACAATGCTGGGAAATGGTGGAGGAAAGGGTAATAGTGATATAAATTAATTATTCGTACCCAGGCTTGTTGAATTAGAACTTTAAGATGTTTTTTTTCTTCGCAGCGGCGACGTAAGTGCGTGGCGTGCGGTACAGACTTTGGCTTCCTTATCCCAAAACCACTACTCTCAATCAGCTGTCATCCGTTGATACATCTTTCATCGTGATAACGTACGATTCCACTTCTACCGTATTTTCATAATGTACGTATAGCATGCACTTTCACGAGTAATCGGGGAATAATATCGATCCTTTGAGTTCGAGCACTAAACCTAAAGACGCCCACAAATTAAGTCAACGAAGAAACAATGTTCGAAGACTAGTCGCAGTTTCCTTATGGCTCTTAAGTTGTCCGCAGCTGATTACGGAGTTTGGGTAAACTCGAGGTCAGTAAGGAAACGCGGAAATGGTAAGGAAATTAAACTACCACAACCATAATGGATATCAATTTTCCGCCACGAAGAGTGAAAAGGCGAGAAAGAATATTAATGACAGCACAAGTATGACGAAGGTAACGCAAGATCCAACAACCTGCGCCAAGGGCGCAACCTCGCATTTTTAAGAAAATCAATATATGATGAACTTGAATTCCACCGGCGGAAGATAGCCCTAGTGTGATATCCGTCAGACCTCCCATTTATTGGAAATTAATTTGATGGCCGTATCCATGTCAGCAAACAGTTTCAAATCAATTAATCTTACATTCCTACGGAGAGCTGTACCCAAAAGAATTTTTAATTCCGGGAAATATTACGGAAAAATACCTCTCAACGCATATGGATGAGCATAATTTATAAAACTCAAACATTCCTTAAATTTTCAAACAGTTGCACCATATGTAACTATGGCCCCTTTCCCACACCCTCATGCTCACGGCAAATTGCTAAGAAACGATTACACACACATATATAAATTCATATTCACTTATTCATTAACCGCATCAGGCAATATTCCTTCTAGAAATGTTAACGAGTTCATACATTTACCCCCTTTTAAGTAAACGTCAAAATGGAAGTCCAATGAAGTCAGACCCCATGTTGTCACTCACGTTTAAGGGAAAGATCAAGTAGGAATAATTGCAATCGGGAAAGAGTCTGCGAGCCTAAATAGTAATCTATGAAAGTCTTCCCAATTTGTAATTCGTTGAAGTGCAACGGCAAATATAGAAACCACCACACCATAACATGAATGTTGTCGAGTTGAAGTTAGTTGTGGAAGTGAGAGCTACATTAACAGTCAAGGTCAATACTATCCAAAGTTAAAAAAAAACAATCGTGAAAAAATCTACGGCCACCACAACGTTAGCATGCAGTTTACAGCCACGAGAGTCTAACACAGTAATCATAACAACAAAGGCTCGATCTTCACCGCGCGTCGTTTCCGTGGACCAAGATGGCGGACGCATTATTAGTAAATACAAGACGGGATGCATCACGTGGCATTGCTTTGGAATACATAAAACAGTAGCAATTACAACCCAGGCCTTTCAATATCTGGGATGACTAATAACAGGGCCTCGGACTAGGAAACATTTATTCGAGAGCCTGCATTAGGAAAGAAAAAAACCCTAGCCATACTCGCGTAAACGAACAAAATATTCCCACATACCTGATCATAATCACTCGATCAAAACACAATAGTGGAGCAACGTTGATTATAATATCCTGTACATTCTTCGAGTAGTCTGCGTTGACACATTAAATACTATATGGCTTCTCTGGTAAACAAAACTAATGCCTATATTCCACTAGGTAACCACAATATTCTACCATTTATGCCACTTCCCAAAAATGCACACCATAATAAAGGAAGAAAACACAAGATTTTACACGAAATCTTCGAAGTAATTACAACACATCACTCACTTTACACATAATGATTCATCTTCTTCCTTTAGCAATCAAAAATACAACCAATCACCAGTGTGACAAACTAACCATGTCTCTGGCATTATTTTCAAGTGAAAGAACTCGACAGAGCACAACACGAACAAATTAAAGGAATTCTTCTTATGGCTTACCTTGTGATTGAATCCGAGGATATGTAATACGTCGCTACCTCTATAATTTCTCCTAGCAACTCATGGGATTCAATTTGAGAACCCGAAGGCTATACTCACCAGTTCGCCTTACCCGATGTATAGAATAACTTATATACCCCGATATTGATACCTATGTAATCAACGATAAGAACTAAGGCACAGTTAAATATAGTTTACATTTTATTTCACTGTACAAAAATCATGTGTACGTAAATTCATGGACGATTTTTGAATTAACCAAAATTATTTACATAAACTCAATACAATTGTCATAATGCAGCAATTATTATTATTTATTATCATTATTCAATTTTAAATGAAAGTTTTGATATTCCAAACTATCCACTCAATTGGTTCACAAAATCCTTGTATAGAAATAAAATACTGTTACCAAAATCACAGTCTGCTATTTTCAGCTTTGTACCTTATGTAAGTTAGTCCATCCTTTGTATCTAGTCTTCCATGTCTCTGAAAGATACAAAGGATATTCCGTATCGGGACAGCGATATGGCAGCCCATAGGTGCAATAAGTACCATTTTCATACCCTGTCAGTTTGTTAGCCCCATCATATTCAATCTTTTAATAAAATCACAGGAATAATCTAAGCACACACACACGCACATCTCTCCGTGTATCAGATCAACACTTTCGATGTTGGCATTAAAAAATATTTCCCCTTACATGCGCAATGACCGATGTAAAACTTGACCAATTCTCGACCCCAACAGAGTCTCATAGTCATGTAAAGGTCAAAAAACGCATTTGGTCCCTCAATGAGTTGACTGGATAGTGACTTACAGAACGAGGGTGAGATCGCGGGGGCTTCACAACTTGGCAGGGAGGTGGGAAGTCGTAGAGTAGCTTCGAAGATTTCCCGAGACCCGGAAAACATCTCAACTGGACACGTAGGGTGCCATTTGCTCGAAGGGCACCCCTTGAGCTTCGAGGAATAAATACGCACTCCGGAGGGATTCTTTACAAGAATTCTCTTTGCCGGGCGCACCAACTCGATCCAGGACGTACTCCTCAACGTTGTCGGGAATTGACTTCTCCTCGTAGAGAACACAGATGGACCCGTTCTCGCCGATACGGTAAGACACCTCCTGAGGATCTATCCACATGGTGAGCTCCGATGGAAACAGACTGTGTAGGTATGGCCCTGGAAGACCGACGGACTCCCCAGCTTGAGCGATAACGGGGTCCATTTTGCCGTTGATTCGCAGGCAGCGGTAGCCGGACCCTCGGGTAGGCCTCTCGGGAAACCAGTGGTCGCGGTACCGCCGACGGAGAACTTCTGTCAGTGACGCCTTAAACAACTCCAGCTGTGACTCGGACATTCTGTTTTGGTTGAGGCGTAAGAGATGGACAAGGAAGTCCGCTGCCGAGAGTATCTCCATCCGCATCGCGGGCACTGTGGGCACGGCACTTTGGGGGGAAAGATGTTGCTTTGGTAAGCGATGCTGACTGACACGCGTGGCCAAGTTGAAAATTTCTGGATGGAAATTCAGTCGAAAGTTACTCCAATTCAGGCTTATCACATTTCCAAATACTACGCCTGTTGCACAAAATGTAACCACTGGATGTACTGGCTACTTCGATTTTGTGCAACAAGTAGCTTACTCCACTCTGCTCTTAGGCACTACAGCTCGCGTCCCCCGACGTTTACGTACTGACCGATCTCGGTGGCGGACAGTTCTTGTACCTTCCATGGAATGGAGGGGAAAGGGACGGGAGCGAAGTCGTGAGGGGAGGGAGCTACGTCACCGATGAAAGAGCCAATCGCACGGGCCCTCGCTACGATCTCGGTGGCGGACGGTTCTTGTAACCTCCATGGAATGGAGGGGAAAGGGACGGGAGCGAAGTCTTGAGGGGAGGGAGCTACGTCACCGGTGAAAGAGCCAATCGCGCGGGCCCTCGCCCTTCTTCTCTCATCATATGGTTTACAAGTAAACAAAGTTAGCCTTCCCTACCATCCCCATTGCAGTTGACGAGTCCTTTTCCTTCGCGTTGACTCGATCACGCCACAGGGTTGGGGAGGGGGAAGGCGAGGGTAATTGGGTGGAGGGGCGAGAAAGAAGGTGGCGGGCGTTGAGGGAGGTTAATGGCGGTCGGAGGGAAAAGAGGTTGACCCGAAAGGCTTGAGAGGAATGCTTCGCTGTTGCTATGGCCAATGATGAGACCGTAAAATCGAATTATCCATAGCTGTAATGCATTTGCACGAGCCGGAGCGATGAGAATGTGACGAAATTGGTGCAGAAAAAGCTGGAATAAATTTTTAAAAATATTTTATTCCTCAGTTTAACACCTAAAATTATCCATCCATGGGTAACTTTCATTTAAATATGTAGCTGTCTGTAACTTTAATGCAAAACTCTCCACTAGATGGAAGCCTATGGCAGGGGTCTCAGAGGAAATGCCATGAAAATAAAGCGGAAGTCTTTGAAGGGTAAATATTGTGTTTATTCCTTCTTTATTCACCCTTCCTCAGTGATGATAGTAGGTTTTGTGAGGAGAAAATGAATCTTCAACTGAAGCTGTAATATTGTAAAAGGTGATTGACTTCATCGTAAACCCCCACAAAAGTATTTAATCCCTTCTCAAACTCTTTTTGTCACACTTATTAAGGGGTATGGAGTTTTTCAGTGATATATTTAAATTAACTAATGTCGTTAGTGTTCATGTGTTAGTTTCAGTGCATAAACCCCACTAGTTTTGGCAATGCTTTCCCACCTGCACAACTGGCATTATTTCATGGACCTCATACATTTTTCTTTGCGGGACGAGTGGTGCTGCTTATTATAATTATATGAGTTTCTCTTAAATTTATTATCGACCTCATAAGTTTTAGATTTTTTGAGGAATCAGATTTTCAAGATTGGTACTAGATGATATGTTCAATCCAGTGTTGACCCGCCTCGTCTTTAGAGACTCTCCTATGACCCGGGTTGTTTATCATGGAGAACTTTTCTGATCGGTGTTACCAAGCCAATCATTCTTTTCGTATTAGTTCGTATATTTCTCGGTCAGTATTTGTGGGATGAGTCCCAAATTTCAGCGGCGTATTCCAATGCAGGCCCAAATGACGAGACGTATTTTTCCCTAAGTTTTCCATCGCCAATTTACCCAAATATGGCTAGCGTAGCTTGTAAAAATATATCTACGGAATATCTTTCAATTCACCGCTAGGGAGTGTGGCGGGGGGTGTTATGATATCAGCCGTTTATGAATAAATATGAGTTCATGCATACATCTGAAGAAAAATTTGCTCATATTCGTCAATATCGGCTCGTTCTTGGAGGCGTCGTTATCTGTATGCGCTTCCAGTCCAAGACGGTGGTAACCAAAGAACGAGGTTGGCAACAAACCTTTGAACTCCTCCGATTATGTCAGCTTCGGTCTAGCAGTCTCCGCTTTGAGAAGTTCATTGCCACATTTTTTCATTTATCTCTGGATCCCATTAAGTACGCAATTAGCCAATCCTATTTCACTCGTTGGAAAGTTTTTCGCCATCTGCATTGCTCCTTATCTCTATATAACTTACGGAGTCTTCGATGAATAGTATTATAGTCCTTTTTTATTTGATAGTAGTTTTGTATATAAGTCAAATCACGGCTGCCAGGACTTTCCCGAGGGGCATCGGGAATAGCTTTGAGATGTGGATTTGGTTTTTGAACCACCTTCTCCTGTTTTAATTTGTAATCGGCAAATCCTGGATTGCGGTTTTCTATTATTTCATTCATTCTTCAACCTAGCAACTTGCGAATAGATACTCTACATTGAAATATTTCTTCAAATCCAAAAAGGTCGCTCCTTCTAGTCTCCATCTTTATCCCGATTTTAGAATATCTTGATTCAACATTTCAATTGTGTGTCACATGATTTGATTATTCCTAAGCTGTACCTGTTGTTACTCAGTGAGTCCTCACTGCCAAGGTGTGTGTCCCCTTATGTCCCTAGCGACGATGTGTTTTGGTGGAGGGCGCCTGCACTTCCGTGCCTTAGCAATCCGCAGAGATTGACGCATTGATCGGAGTGTTCGACCTAAAATATGTCCATTTATTAACAACTGAAAAATACTGACTTATTTATAATTGTAGATACATAGTTGCACAATCATAAACACTCGCACATTTACCCACATGCATCTACACCAATTATTAATGGCTATGTACGAGTGAATTTTGTTTTTGGAGCGTAGAAATAAGGAGTGGTCACGTTTTGTTCCCTTCATGGTTGCATATTATGCGAGTGATGAGCTATTGTGTCACATATTATGCGAGAGAAAACTTGACTCTGTAAGTTCTGGCACCCATTCCTCTTATTTTATATCGCTGGTTGAATCTTCCAATGAAATGTCAATATATTTCCCTCGGTGTCGCTGGTAAAAGAGGAGAGAGGTGTATATTAGTGAGATTGGTAGGGAATTTCGAGAGATTTTTGCCTTTTTCTTTCCTTCCCCAATTGGAGTGATGCAAGCTGCCTGCCTCCCTTCTAGCCTCGTGGATCTTCGCCTTCGGGAATCCACTCGCTAAGTGTGTTTTCGAAGAACGAACGCCTCGACGTCGTTAACGAGCTCATTGAGATCCCGTACTAGTAATTTGTTCTCTTCAAGGAAGGAGTGGCTGGATTGTCCATTTGTGCGTAACGATAATGCCGTGTATTTTGTAGCACTTGTGTGTTGTATGAGATGCCCTTCATTTGTTTGGTCTACTTGTAACTGCTCTTTTTGTTTGTCCCAAGTATGATAGCTTTGGAAGAAACAATTTTGATTGCTCACCCTTCTATATGACGATCATGCCCACATTTACGCTAGAGCCCTTGTTGCAATCAACGGATTGGATTGTTTCATGTTACCCAACCGTTTTTAATTTGCTCCTTACTAGCAGCTTGTTACTAACGCCCGGAGAAGGTATTGTGCGTTTATATTAAGTATTGCATGCAAGATGTTGTGAAAATGATTCCTATTATTTGAATAATTTTGCATTGCCTTTTATAGCTAACTTTTAGTAAGTTTTATACTGCATGCATAGTTTGAAATCACCCCCTGCCACGTACCCTAGCGGTGTCTTAAAGGATGACATTAGGCGTCAAATATTTGAATTTTTACCCTGTACAACAATTCCAGAAGGCTTTGGGAACGAGGTAAAGAATTTATTTATTATAACTGTGGAGGATAATCACACGATCTTCATTATGAGCGATATTTTCTCCTGCATTATATCCGAGAATATATATAGTATACTGCATCGATATACCTTTTTTGAAATCATAACGGCAGTTTTCACTGTCGAATGGCTCTTTTGACTTCGCCGTCGCGAATTGTTGCTGATGTGTTTTCTTTTGCGAGGGATAAAGGAGCATGTTGAATATCCGTCTCATTTTTATCAAGCAATACACGTACATAATGTAATTTCCTTCGTCAAATGTCTGCATGGTATCTCGCAGATTACTCCCTGCGCTCCTTGATCGAGCAAATAAATCTCACGTGATGATTTTACAATTCCATGCATTACAGTTCGTATTACTGCAACAATTGCCTCGTGGTCGCCATGTAGGCGGGCGATGAATTCGATGCCGTCTCCCGTCTCAGCCTTTTCCGGGAACGATGCTCGTCGGAGGACTCCTCCTCAGTGTATCGTAATTTGCACTCACGTCGAATGGAATCAAGGCAAACTTAAAATGCGGGCAAATTATTCGAAATGATGCCCATTGTCCAAGATACAACCCAAAAACAACACTTATTTGCTCTGACAGCATGAATTCCCGACACAAACAAATTAATGACTACCACTGGGCGCCGACGTTAAAATTATCGGCCGAGGAGAATTGAACGTGATTGAAAAAAGAAAACAGTCCCGTGAGGCTAAAAATAAGCCAATTATTCGTAATTTCGTAAATTCAAGCTCGTAAAATGAATGCTCATATGCAGACGGGCGAGTGTATTGTTTACGGTCGTTGAACCGATCGGAATAACATTACACTGGTTTGATGCTCCATTTTCTCATAAATTTCCACCAGTACACGCGGACATTTCAAGCCTCCAGGGTGTAAGTAATTCCTTCCCATTGGGAAGGAAGACAGAAGCAGGCGAAGAGATGGGAGGACGCTCTCGACTTCGACTGAGAAACCATCTACAAAAATACAGTGGAAATCCACCGGAAGGTGTGTGGCAGTGGGTATAAGTACGAGGTGGTATGGGTAAGGAAAAAGAGAGAATATGGGAGAGGTAGGGAAAAAGGGAAATAATATTCACTAAAGATTTTTACATAACGTGCAAATTCATATACAGTGTAAGGAAACAGTATACAGACACAGAAAACAGGAACAGGATACAGGAACAGAAAAGGTACAGGAAAATAAGTGTACTGAGCTCAGGAAAAAAAATTATTACACTTTTACATATCTTAAGCTAATATTCCTCAAAATAGGACCCTTGTGAGTCGATACACTTGTTCCAGCGGCGTTCCCATTCCTGGAACGCTCCCGCGAAGGCATCATCGGGAACCTCTCGAAGAAACGTCGTCACGGCCTCTTTGACGGCGTCCAAAGTCCCGTATCGCGTTCCTTTCAAACTCCTCTTTATCTTCGGGAACAGAAAGAAGTCCGGTGGTGCCAAGTCTGGGCTGTAGAGGGTGCGGCAGCGTTGCCACGCCGTGCTTGGCCAAGAAGTCCGACACGAAAAGCGCGGTGTGAGACGGCGCATTGTCGTGATGCAGCCGCCAGATGTTTTTGATCGATGGCCGGACACGGGCGACTCGTTTTCGAAGCCTGTCGAGCATTTGGACGTAAAATGCAGCATTTACAGTTTGTCGTTCAGGCACAAATTCGTAGTGGACGACTCCCCTTTTGTCAAAAAAGACTTATTTGTAAAGACACTTATTTTCCGGACGAACCCTGTACCTCATGAAGGAAGACTTAACGAGTGTCTATTTTACCCAATAAAGTAGTTCTTTAGAATACAAAAAATAAGGGAATAAAAATTGCATTATTTACTTAATCTCATTTATGTACATCTAAATAATACCCCAAGCGCCGTCGAAAGGACGTGTGGCAGGGCTTGCCAGATTACCAGCCATTATACATATAATTCCTCTAATTCTTCATGTGGCTGGCCAGCATGATTCCCCAAACCTCGCGTGGATATGGGGCGAACGAACACCAATCGGGCAACGTATCTACATACATTACGAGTACATATGGCGAGCGGCTATTCCAATGCCTACACAAAGAGGACAAGACAATACGTTGAAAGAGGGACGGTACTCCAATACGTTAGTAGCAACCTTAGATTATTTGCAGACGATACGGTGGTATAGAGGGAAATAAGGGGACCATCAGATTGAGAGCTACCCTCTGGAGACTTCGAAACAATATAAGATTGGTGGATGGTGTGGGGATTAGTGCTTAACATATCAAAATTTGAAAACTGCCAATGCGCAGTTTTCAAATTTCGATACAAAGGAAGTGGAAAACAGAACAAAAATTATGAAGTAGAGGGTTCAATGCAAGTTCAATGCAATCCCTACGACTGATCAAGTAAAATATTTGGGGGTAGCTATAACAACAAGCCTATCGTGCTGAGCACATATCTAAAAAATATGCGGATCCGTTTTAAAGAAATCCGGCTTCATTTCCAGGGTGGTGGGCAAATACAAAAAAAAAGAAAGTAAAAGAGAGGTATTATTTCAATCAAGTAAGGCCCCATTTGGAATATGCCGCAAGTATTTGAGATCTTTAGGAGAATATTTGCAATAAATATTTTGATGAAGTCCAGAGAACACCTGCCAGAGCCCTCAAAGTTTGTTATAATAAGAAGACGAGTGTTACAGGGCTTTTAGGGTTTTTAAATGGGAGCAATTTGAGGTGCGAAGAGTACATGCGAAACAAACTATTCGAAAGTTAAACAAACGAGATTAAAAATGACCGCAAAGTACTTATTAAGACCCCACATTATATAGTTATTATTAGTAAGTAATTTACCGGTTAAGAAAAACCTACTAAATAAATACTTGTGACTCAAAAAAAACCAGCCCAGTACCCTACTCTACATTAAGTCCCACTTCATCTATGAGTACTGTCCAACATCCCTATCCTGTTTCTACCAATTTCTCGATTTCCTAACATTATCCCCTCTATTACCTTCTTCAACGCTCAATACGCCTTTCATCCATCTTTCCTGCCTCCATCGGATTTCTCCCAACAATCCCTCTCCTCGCCCATCATCCTTAGCACTTCCTCAGTTGTTTTCCTTTCGGTCCATTTCACCTTCTCCATTCTTCTCCACACCCACATTTCAAAAGCCTCCAATCTATGTCGATCCTCCTGCTTCAATGACCACGTATCAGCGACGTACGCTACGTATTACAGTTTCTACAAGCCCTTTCTTAACATCCTTGCACAACGTCCCTGTGATCAACTCCCTTCTTGTGAGAGACTTTTCCTAGTACAATGCTTCTCCTTACGTCCTTATTTTGACCGTGTTGGTCTTCAACACTTCCGATGCACGTAAACTGTTCTTCCTGCACTATTTCTTCCCTCATGTTCTAATGTTTAGCTTAGCCTTTTTCTTTCTAGAAAATGGGATGACCTTTGTTTTATTAATATTAATTCTCATTCCGCATATATCGCACTGAATTTCCAATTCACTCCGTAATACTTGAAACCCCTTGGCTTACTGGCAAAATAGAGTTTGGTCATTTCCAAACCTAACTGATTTTGCGAGACCCCTTCCGAATTTCATTATTTCCTCCGGTTCTTCCTATGCCTCTTTAATCACTTCCTCCACATATAGGTTGAACGGCACCGGTGACAATGAGTAAACTTAACTTCGGAAATAAAACCATATTAACTTTGTGATTCCACAGAAATGTTTTTACGATTGGACCCGGGTTTCGACGTTCTACGTCATATTCAGGTGAACATCGAATCCCGGGTCGTATCGTTGTTAATTTTCTATGGAATCACAAAATTACTTTTCTTTCATGCCCAATATGAATATTTTCCACAAGTTATGCTGGAAACCATCAATTAAACCTTAACTTCCTAACACGTCCTATTCGGACTCTCCATACCCCAAGTGCACCTGTAGAGTCTGTGTCATGTACAGGGTAGGAATTAGTTTCCTGTCCCTCCCATCTATTCCTATTATCCGCAATATACTTTAGCCTTTCCCAATTCACTCTATCAAATGTTTTTTCAAAATCTACGAAACAGGCGAATACGTCCTGATTGTATTCTATATACCTCTTGATTAGTGATCACTTCCCTGCAGTGGCATCACGCGTGTCTCTCCCCTTCCTAAATCCAAAATGATCATCCCCAAATAATCATTTACCCAACTCACTATCTTTTTCTTGATGATCCTGAGAATAACTTTAGATGTGTGGGATATAAAACTTATTGTTCTGTAGTGTTCACATAATTTAGCCTTTACCTTTTTCGGAATAGGAAATAAAATCGATCCCACAAAGTCTTCCGGCCACATTCCTTCCTCATAGATCCAACGAATCAGTCCATATAGAGTCTTCCTCCCACATTTTCCTAAACATTTCCATAGTTCCACAGGAATGTTGTCTACCCACACGGCCTTATTTACTTTCATCGCCCATATTGCCCTATCTATTTCATCGTCGAGTATGCCTGGACCTAAGCTATCTTCTTCTACGTCATGTTCCTTTTCTATGTCTAACCTTATTGGCCTAAGTTCTTTACCATACAGTGTTTCTCTATATTCTTCCATCTCTCTTGGATTTTTTCTGGTTCAACTATGATCTTATCCCACTTATCTTTAACTATTAGCACAGATCCTTCCAGTCTTACTTCCCAATAATAACTTAACCCTAATGTACAGCGCACCAATTTCACCATTCTTCTGCAAACCCTCCATATCCTCGCATTGCGTTTTCCATCATTCTTCTTTTGCTATATTTATGGCCCGTCTCAATTTATTGTTTAACTCTTTCTACTTCATTTTGCCTAACTCTGTGTTAACATTCTTCCATCTTCTCTTCTCATCCTTTTTTGCTATCATCTCACCCGTTACCCATGGTTTCCTTATCCTTTTCCCGTTAGTGGTTCCTATAGTGTCTTTTGCTGCTTCCGATATCCCTTGCTTGATACATTCCCATTTTTCTTTGACTGTACTCAGTTCTTTACCGTCATCCATTATTTTCTCTACAGCCTACTGATACTCCTTCCTTGTTAATCCATTTAATGCTTCCACATTCCATTTCCTATCCTACCGCCCCTGCCTTATCTTTTTGAAACGGAGGTCACATTTCATATCAATTAAATTGTGCCAGAGTCAACATACGCTCCCAGGAAGCTGTGCAAATTTATCATACTGTTCCTAAACCTGTGCCTAACCATAATATAATCTAACTGGTACCTTTCTGAGTCACCTGGCATTTTCCATGAATACCTACGCCTTTCGTTGTTTCTAAACCATGTGTTTGTGACGACTAACCCCTGTCTCTTGCAGAACCCATTTGCTTTCTTCCCGTGTTAATTCCTCGTGCCTAACCCATGGTCTCCTATTGACTTCTTCCTCCTTATGGTTGCTCGGTGGCATGTATACCTGAACAATGACCAAGTCCGTCTGTTCTGCTTTAATCTCTAAGAGTCATATTCTTTCCGTTGCTTGCTCTATGTTTACTACGCTTCTTCCTTACTCTTTAATTAATATTACGGACCCCTCCTTGGCTCTCGTCCCGTCACTTGTAGATTATTCTTTAATTACACAGGCCAACAGTGGTTTTGGTGCCGGAGCTTTTAATGTTGATTCAAAGAACAATTGGGGTGCTGAATCCAATTATGACACTAGTTTTTTCCTATCAGCTTTAGTTTTCAAGATATAGATATGTTGTTACTTACGTAAAAAAATCTTCTACATGATGATACGGGAATATTATATTAATAATAAAACCCACTAAATATAAAGACTTGATTTATTTCTATGGCTGTTAAATCACCCACAAACACAACAGAATTTTACAATACAATTGAACACAAATACTAAAATTTAGTACTGTAATAAAACAAATTGAAAAGAAAAAATGCATAAAAACATCACTCAACAGATAGGAAGCTTCTTTTGCGCGATTTTCTAGAGTGCACTTTGTTCAAACAGTCTCGTTTTAAGCACCAGCAGTAATCTGCCATCATATGGTTATCCCATCTTCCTTGGTAGCGAGCTTCCATTGTTTTTATATCCTGGTGAAATCTTTCACCTTGTTCTTCACTTGTGTCTCCTAAATTTCCAAGAAAATTGTCTAAGTGGCTGTGTAGGTAGTGAACTTTTGTGCTCATATTACATCCAAGTGATTTGAAGTTACTGAGCATAATGTTTACCAGCTCAATATAATTTTCACTTTTGTGATTTCCTAGAAAATTTTTTATGACCTCAACAAATGACATCCAACTAATTTTTTCAATCTCATTCATTGACTCGACAAAAGCAGTATCCTTTGAAAGTTGTCTGATTTGTGGCCCCTCAAAAATACCAGCTTTAAGTTTTTCAATACTTATATGGGGCATCTTTAGTCTTAAGTAGCCGAAGCATGGTCCATCCTTGTCAAGAGCCTTTACAAATTGCTTCATTAAGCCTAGTTTAATATGTAGAGGCGGTAAGATGATTTTCTCTCTTTCAACTAAAGATTCAGCAATGAAGTTTTCTCTCTTAGGCCACTCCTTCTTAATCCAGTGGTTTTGTCTGTCCCTGCTATCCCAGAGGCACAAGAAACAAGGATATTTTGTGTAGCCACTTTGCTGCCCAAGAAGAAAGTTCACCATTTTTTAATCTACACAAATCACCCAGCGATGTTCCTGGTATTTTATCTTCTGTGAGACCAATGCTATTGTATCGTATTCTTCTTTCATTTTAGTTGAATGAGCGATTGGAATGCGCCAAACCTGTTACCATTTTGAAGAAGTACACATTTTAAACTACGCTTGGAGCTATCAATAAACAAACGCCAATCACTAGCATCATATTGTGATGGTAGTCCCATTTTTTCCAAAAGACCCTTAACGTCTAAACAAAATGTAAGATTGTCTTCTTGACTAAAGAAGGGTACCATATCCTTTTCCCTTGTGCGATAAAAACTTATTTTTGTACCGGGTTGCAGTAAATTCTTTTCATGCAGTCTTGATGCTAGTAGTTCGGATGCTTCCTTCGATAAGTTCAGTTCTCTAGCAAGATCGTTTAGTTCATCTTGATTAAATAGTTGAGGAATTGTTGATACCCCCTCGTAGTCACTGCCACTATCGTCAATAGAATGAGAAATGTTTTCAAATAACTCAAATTCTTCCTTAGATATATCTGGTAACGTCTGAAATATTGGGATCGGTATTTCTTCTGAATGGGGTACCGGGCGTCTAGCTGAAGGCAAATCTGGATATGTCCACTTGTGGCGATTTTTTCGATTAATTCCCGAAAAATTTACTATGCAAAAATAACAGTCGTCAATATGGTTCACAGGTTCTCTCCACACCATTGGCACACCAAATTTTAGACTTTTCCTTTGTCCTGTTGTCCATTGCCGCAGATGTTCAGTACATGTTTTACACACAAAATGCGGTGCCCATGTTTTATCTTGGTCACCAAGCTTAACACCAAAATATCCCAAGTATGCACGTTTCACAAAGTCTGTAATATTTTTCCTATTTTCTTTTACCATATATTCCCATGTATACTTATAGATTTATTTAACTTTGAAAATGATTTTCCGGAATATATCAAATATTAAAACAACTATTCGTAAGATGTGCCATATCTAAAAAAGTAGAGCTGTTAAATAAAAACGGATTTCATATTTGGATTCAGCTCTACAAATATAGCTAAAATCAACACAAAGATTCCCAGCACCAAAAAAATATTTTTTTTGTAGGCCTGTGTAATTATTCTCGCTCACCAAAAGTAATTGAAAAAATAAACCAGGAAACTCCCGCATGTAAATGAAATTTGTAAATGTTTCTCACATTTCTTACTAGATTATATCGTGGTATTGGGCATTATCCGTTGATGGAACAAATTGGACAGAATTGAATCCCTTTCAATAATTACAACCCAACTGTCAAAGTTTCGTCGATCATGAAACTTATCCTCCATCAACTGACTTCGGCTATTCAGAAACCACGTTTAACTTACTCGATGGTCATTCTCACGCATCGCCGCCGGCTATGGCTAATTATTTTCGCACTCTCAAGAAACCTCTTTATGTGTCACAATAATGTGTCATTGAAGACGCTCTGGAAAAACCTGTTAAAATGTTAGCTTTTTTCACGCTGTCTGTAATAATTTCTCCGTTTTCCGTTTTCAAAAAATGTGCAGTTGGACGTTTACCCTGTATTTCTTAACATAAGAACAAAATGACTTTGGAATTTCTTCCAGGTATTAGCTTAGTATTTTTGATTCAAAAGAGCGTAAAAATAAAATAATGGAAAAAATTTTCATTACCGATAGATTCAAATAATCATCCCAGAAGAATCAGAAATCATAATTGTAAGAAACAGAAGTCCCTCTAGAAATATTAAAAACATTTAATTTACAATTCGGAACAAAATAAAAAATTCAATGATATTAGGTTGAAATGTAGGTGCATGTATATACTTGTTGGTAGATTGAGAGTCTCCATGTGTGTAGGGTAAAAAGTTCTTGAATGAATGGTTACCATGTTTGGTTTGTGGACTACGAGGTGTGTTCAAAACATAACGAGAATTTTTTTATTTCCCGGGCTTGGAGACCCCGATTGACAAACTTTTTTTTATTATGTTGGTCTACATGCCCCTGAAGTATGATAAAACTTTCAGCTGTTTTCATTGTGGACTTTGTCTGTTACAGCCACTAAGGTTAGACGTGTTTTATGAGCTCGGCGATTTTCGTTTTTCAAAAGAAATGGATCGAAAAATTTGTATCACATTTTGCGTAAAAAATTAAATAAAGTTAACAAAGTATGTGAAATGTTAACAAAGGCCTACGGTGAATCTGCTGTGAGTTAACCAAGAGTTTAGGAATGGTATAAGCGTTTCCAAGAACGCCGTGAAGACTTAGAAGATGACGCCACAGCACATTAACAATCAATGAAAACGTGGAAAAGGTGAAAGAAGTGGTCATGAACGATCACCGAATCACAATTAGAGAAGTCGCTGATGATGTTGGCATATCTATTGGATCATGTCATGACATTTTTGCCAACTTTTTTTGGCTATGGAACGCGTAGCAAAAAAATTCTTTCCGAAATTGTTGAATTTTGAACAAACACAACGGAGTTGCTCAGGAGTCACTAAATGAAGTAAACGACGATGCAGAATTACTTAGAGGTATTATAAAACGTGACGAAACATGGGTTTATGGATATGACGTTGAAACTAAGGCTAAATCATCCCACCATTCTGGCTCGCACAGACCGAAAAAGGCTAGACAAGTGCGATCGAATGTAAAGGTTATGTTCCCTGTAATTTTAGTTTCTAGATTTCTTAGATTTTAATGGCATAGCGCATCATGAATTTCTGCCGCTAGGTCAAACGGTCAAAAGAAGTACTACCTACAAGTTCAACGCCGTTTGTGTGAAGCAATCCGAAAAGAAACGCTCGGATCTGTGGAAAAAATAATTCATGGCTTTTCATGGCATTCATTGCTTGTTCGTGAATTTTTGGCCAAAAACAATGCTGTAACGATGCCCCAGCCTCCATATTCCCCAGATATGGTTTCGTATGACTTTTTCCTATTAAAAAAAATTAAAAGAACCTTGAAGGGCCGTCGTTTTACAGCCTTCGATGACATTAAAAACGCATCGCTGAAAGAACTAATGGCTATCTTAAAGATCGAGTTTGAGAAGTGCTTCGGGGATTGGAGGAAGCGCTGGCGCAAGTGCATAATCTCCAATGGGGCTATTTTGAAGGTGACGACATCAATGTATAAAAATAAAAAAATGTTATTATAGGAAAAATTCCCGTTAGTTTTTCAACACGCCTCGTTTTTTGCTATAATCTAACAAATAATTGCACCTTAGGATGCAGTGCGAAATTGTTTTTACGAAGAAGCACTGGCACAAGTGCATAATCTCCAATGGGGACTATTTTGAAGATAACAACATCGATGTAGAAGAATAAATAAATATTATTGTCCGACAAATTAAATTCCGGTTAATATTTTAATACGCCTCGTACATAATAGATAGTAATACGTGCGAATGTAATACTTCTGTCTCTGTTAATCACGAACCGTCGCGAAACATTTTCTGAGCATACATTAAACCGTTAAAGAAAAATTTATTGGCCAAACAAAAATTGTTATATTAAATTGCCGCAGCATTAGAAACTAGATTTCAGAAATTAAACGTACCTTTGTAAGTACGAGCGCAGACGTAGTTGGAAGGGAGACTTGGTTCATGGGGGATATAGGAAACAATGAAGTTGTTCGAGCGGTTTCACAATTTAAAGATGGGACGGACCTAAAAGATTGGTTGGGGGAGTTTTCTTAGCTGTAAAGTCACATTTAAGAAGCCGAAGATACGAATGCGGCGAACATAGCATGGAAAGCGTTTGGTGAAACATAATGGAAAATCTGTTAAAAACAGAGATTCATGCGAACATCTCCTTCATACATTCAGAAAACACTCTTTAGAACAAATTGTTAAATCGCCCACACGATCCCACCGCATCCTAGATATCTTCGCGATTTCTACGCCCGAAATCATATCAGACATTAAAATAATGGACGGAATCAGTGACCATTAGGCTCTTTTTGTTGAGTTAAAAGCTAATTTCGTGAAGATTAGAAAAGAAAACCGTAAAATATACCTATTCAACAAAGGGAAATTTAGGGAACTACGATAATATTTGAAAAAAGAATTGCCAGAATACAAGACAAAAACACTGACAACCGATACAGAGAACACCTGAAGATATTTCTTAAATATTTTACGCGAAGAAATGCAGACGTACATCCCATCCAAACGTAAATGCGACAATAGAGAACCTAGATGGTGCAATAGGGAAGTAAGATGCAGAAAGCAGAGAAGGCTTTAAAAAGTGTTTCTGGAAGAATTTAAAAAGTGGTGATATCGTTTATGTGAATACATCAAGACAGAAACTTAAACAATGCCGTAGTAAAACAAAAAGTATCATGCGCACAGCTCTACGCACTTTTAAATCTAAACTGCTGAGCGAATATCTTGAGGAAAGTCCAAAGTCATTTTAGTCCCATGTTAGTGAAATACGGGGCAAACGACCAACTGTACATTCTTTGAAGACGGAAAACAGAGAAATTATTACAGACAGCGTGAAAAAAGCCACCTTTTAAACAAGTTTTTCCAGAGCGTCTACAACAAAACACGAACCTACCAAACGATCCTCCACATCCACCCGGGGAACACATGAGCGATATGACACTGACCAAGAAGGGAATAGAACATCTGTTACGTAGCTTCAAAGCAAACAGATCACCTGGTCCAGAAGAATCTGCTAGAATAGTGAAGGAATTAGCAGATCTTGTGAAGCACATTTAGGATGTACGTAGTTTGGGAGAAAACAACACGCAAGACGATGCCGTAGTCCTAGATTTGTCAAAGTCTTTGATAAAGTCCCACACAATGAATTGTTACACAAACTTAAATGCTATGGAATCAATGAGAAAATAACTAATTGGATGAGAGACTTCTTGTCAAATCGCAAGAAAACAGTAGTCATCGATCGGTTGTGCTCAAAGGAAAGAGATGTAACTTCGGGCGTCCCCCAGGGAAGTGTAATAGGGCCTCTTCTATTCTTAATACACATTAATGACTTAAGCGCATACGTTAGTAGCCATCTCAGGTTATTCGACGATGACGCAGTGGTATACGGGGAAATAAGGAGCCAACTAGATCGCGAGCTACTTTCTAGAGACTTAGACACAATCTCGGATTGGTGCAAGAAATGGGGATTAATGCATTATATAGACAAATGCGCAGTTTTCAAATATTGGGACAAAGGAAGTGGCGAAGAGGACATAAACTACGAAATAGGGGATTCAGTGCTAACTACGGCCAAACAAGTAAAATATTTAGGGGTAATTCTAACACCACGCGGAGCACCACTGGGAGCACATATCAGGACAATATGCGGATCCACTTCATTAAACAGGTTGTGGGGAAATGTGATGAGAAAGTTAAAGAGAGGCGTTATTTTTCTCCAGTTAGACCACATTTTAAATATGCCACAAATATTCGGGATCCTTGGAAGAAAATCTGGAAAAAAACAATTAAATTAAGTCCAGAGAAAATCCGCCAGATTCGTGAAAAATATATATCACAAGAACACTAGTGTAATAGGTCTCTTAGGGGATTTAGGATGGGAACCACTTGAAACACGAAGAGAACAAGCGATACTTAGACTATTAGAAAGATTCGGAACCAGTGAATTTAGTGTTGACACTATATGAATTATAATGGCCCCACACTACTTTAGTATATTAGACCACAAAAATAAAATAATGGAGATATATTCCAATACAGATATATTCAAATGCTCATTCTATCCCAGAACAATAAGAAACCATAATGGCACGAAACCAAAATCCGTCTCGAAATATTAATGACATATAATTTGTCAGTCGGAACAAAATATAAAATTTAATGATATTAGGTTTAAATGTTGGTGCATATGTATGTTTGTTGGTAGTTTGTGGGTTTGCATGTGTGTGGGATTAAAGGGTTCTTGCATGAATGTTTACCATACTTGTTTTATGGACTATAAATTTGTGGCTTCTGCATGTGGTTTTTTGTTCTTTCTTAGTATGGGATGGTGCCCATACACCCCCCGCCATGCTCCCTTGCGTCGACTTGCGGGGTAATGAGTAGATGTAGTTCCATAAACCGGGCATAACTCCCGATGAATTTCAGCAGCCGACAATCCTTTTGCATACAAATATCGAATGACCGAACGCACTTCACAGCTGGTGGGATCGACGATTGTCGCGGACATTGTTGTTCACATGCACGGACAATGAAACGACTTCTGAACTAAAACAAATGCTTCTATAGCTTCTCAATGAATCAGTAGACGGCGCTGCAGGAGTAGAACTGAGTTCTGATTCCAATATTTTAAAATAAGCAAACGGCAAATACTTTATGAAAATACCTCGCACGAGGCCACATGAAAAATCACCACCTTTATGAAAAACTATACCCATGGTGGCGTATTCCTCCAGTAAAAATCCCTTCATCCCACTCGTTTCAAGTATACACACTATCATCCAACAAACAATTTCACCCAACTATGCAGTACGACCTCCATCTGTCACAATAAAGCCAAAATATGAAAATTAAGAAGGCGAAATTCCACCTCCACAAGAAAATGAAACACAAAACGCTCTCCTCCACAAGTACAGAGGTAGGGAATTTGACCCAACGCGGCACTTACCAGGAGGGTTTCCCCACGGAAAACATAAGAGTGATGGAAGAGGCAATTCTAAAATTTTTTAAACAAACAATAGCAGAGCAAACAATTCTGTCACGAGCACTACATCATTTAGTGGCATTCCAATGCGGTCATCCGGGAAGAAAGGGATTTGGCAATAACACACAAGAGTTAGTGGAGAGCAGAGTGAGAGTGCGCGCAATTGATTAGAACTAATTATTTCCTATATGCTGAGGCTGAAAAGTGGTATTTTTTTATTTACGAGTGCAACCTTACAGTTGTTATCCCTTATTGTCCGTGAGAAGGTGTCCTTGAGTCTGCTAGTTCTGGGCTAGCTATCTACCTAGTCATCTATTTCCTGAATTTTGTATGCATGATCCAAGCCAATATATGTTGGAGTGCGAATAATTTTTGAGACCTCGGTGCTGAAACCTGCGGATCTGAATATATTTAGTGAGTTCAACCTAGCATTGAGTCGTCTTTCTTCCAATGATTCCCATTCCAACTCCATAAGCATTTCAGTGACGCTTTTCGTTTTATCGTAACAGTTTTCCACGAAACGAGCTGCCCGGCGTTGGACCTTCTCAATTTCCCGAATGACGCCTTTTTCACTTGGATCCCATACGCTACATGCATATTCTAAATGCGGCCGTACAAGAGCGTGGTAACATCGTTCCATGACCTTGGAGTCACTTCTGCCGACAATGCGTGTAATAAATTCCAATTTTTTATATCCTTGCCCGCAGACTTTACGTTTCGGGGCCCCCCAAGCTAAAGTCTCTCGTGAATGTTAGCGAAATGCCACCCACCCTACGCCCTTGCGGCGGCTTGCAGGGTACTACGTGGATGTGGAAGATTCAATGGCGATTCACATTATGAACACCATTAAGTAATGCAATTTAAGTCATGTCCTACGATTAAATGATCCTCATCCCAAGATATCTTCCGATAAATCAACGTGTCACCCGTAACATCTTAATCTTATTGTTCACTTCGCGTTCCAAAATATTAAAAAATATCACGAAATGCAATGACCCGATTACACTTACCAGAGGTTCCCCCGATGTCAGTCGTACGCTGCCGAAACCAGCACCATCATGGATTACCCTGTGCTTCCGTGGTGAAATGAAGTGTTCAACCCAATTAATTGCGTTCTTCTTTTTACCTGAGCCCTTTAATTTATGGAAATCATGTTTGAATAATCCTAATTGGGTCTCGCACGAACGGGACTGCCGGAATCCGTGTATATTTTCAATTAAAAAGTTAATGTTATCAAGGTATCTCATTATGGAACTGAATATTAGGTACTCTAATATTTTGCAACATATAAAAGTGAAAAATAAGGGTCTTTAATTAGTGGGGTCCTACCTGTAACCACTTTTCAAAATGTTCGTTATTTGCACGGTCTTCCAATTAGGGACTTTGCACTCCGTGAGTGAGATGGTAAATATAACTTCGAAGTACGAGTCGATGTTAGTACCTAATAGTTTTTTCGCCCTAAATGATATATTTTCGGAACCTGGGGATTTGTTGGGTTTAATCTCTTTAGCAATTGGAGAATTCCTTATTCGTCCGGCGTTATTTTTGCCATGGGTTCTGTATGTATTGTTTCTTGAAGATACGCGGTGGCTACATCGTTGGTGGAAACACTTCGAAAGAATGTATTTAGAATGTTAGATTTACCCTCACAATCAGTATGAATTATAGAGTTAGAATCCTTTAAGCAAGCTAAGATTTGCTCTCCTCCTTTTACTTCCCTCACAATATGACCAGAAAGCTTTGGGGTTAGTGCCCAAATACACGTAGAGTGCCTTACGTATAAAGTCTTGTTAGGCGGTACGTAATTGTGTTTTGGTTTCAATTTTAGAGGACCTATACTTGTCCAATAGCTGTTTATTCTCCAAGGGTGATGTGTTCAGGTCTGCTCTCTTTACCCTCGATTGTAACATTCTCTGGTTTCGAAGGGCTTTTCTGACGCCTTTGTTGTACCACCTGGGGTCACGATTTGCTTTAACGTACTATACAGGGATGAAATCTGTTATTCCTTTTTTGCATAATTTTGACGAACTGTGTCCAAGTTTCTTCCACGGTGGCAAGACATAAGCGCATTTTGAAATCGTGTAGTGAAGAGTTTAAATGGCTGGCAAAAGTTTCAAAATCTGCTTTGGGATAATTATAAATTTTTCTTTTTGGCTTGACATTCTTTTTTATTTCTACGTTCAAGTTGATAATAACTGATTTATGGTCACTCATACCCTCGTCGGTTGATACACTATTAATGCGTTCCGGTGTGTTCGTAAGAAATAAGTCTAATATGTTCTTTCCACGGGTGGGAGTGCGTACTGCTTGATGGAGCGAGATTTTTTGAACCAATTTTAATAAGAATTTACAAGATTCGCGATCACGGGTCCGAGATTTAACGCTATTGCTGTCCCAATCGATACCAGGGGGGTTAAAATCACCACCAATTATGTTAGATCGCATTAGAGTGAACCAAACTCTTTCTCCGTTATTATTTTCAAATGCAAGTATTCCAAGAATGCTTTGAATAGCCACGAAAACTCCTCCTCCGGGTCTTGTACCTCAATCGTGTCGGTAAACTGTGAAATCTATGGAGGATTAAATGCCTTCCCACGGACAATACGGGATAACAACTGTAGGGTTACACTCGTAAATGCCACTTGTCACCCTCAGCGTCTAGGTAGCAATTAGTTATACTCAATTGCATGCACATTCACTAACCTCCTGTGTGATGTTGTCAAAACCCTTCCCGCATGTCAACATTGGAATGCCATTAAGTAATGTAGTGCTCTTTACAATATTGTTTCCTCTGCTTTTGTTTCCCTAAATTTCCCCTTCCATCCCTTCTCCCTCACCGTGCGGGAGCCCTCCGCCTATCTGCAGCGTTGGGCCAAATTCCTCACCTTGGGTAGGAGAGCGTTTTATGTTGCACGTTCTTGTGGTAGTGGAATTTCGCCTTGTTACTTGCTAAAATCTAGCTTGCACGTTCGAGGATAAATCTCTTGCTGCATCCTAAGGTACAATTATTTGTTATAATTAAGCCTATGTACTTGCATGCTATTGGAGTGAAGGGAGGTGGATGTGTATTTGCATGCGTTGAGAATGATAGGATGTTTCTATGAATATGTGTACTACTGTGGATTTGGGTTTGGAACATGTATATGTTGTTATTGAATGCAGTTTTTTTATTCCTTTTTTTTTGGTGGTGACCTAACACCCCCCGCCACACGCCCTTGTGGCGGCTCGTGGGGTATTATGTAGATGTAGATGTACATTTACTTAATACCCCGCACGCCGCCGCAACGGCGTGTGGCGCTAAGACACCACCCGTAATTAAGACAAAAACCGCATGCAAAAGCCATAAATTTATACTTGCAACAAACAAACATGGTAAACATTTATGCAAGAACCGTTTCACCCCACACACATGCAAACACAGAAACTACCACTTAGCATACCCGTGCACCTACGGTTCCCCTAATATCTTTACAATGTCTGATTTTGTTCCTACTTGTATATTAAATGCTTTTAATATTTCTAAATGGGCCTTCGTTTTTTACCATTATGATTTCTTATTCTTCTTGTTGTATTTGTGTATTATACCTATTTGTTTCTATCTCCCTTATTTTATCTTTGTACTCTAATCTACCTAAGTAGTGTTTCATTATTGTCGCAATTACGTTTGAATGGAATGTGTCTTCATTACATAGCCTATGCTATTTCAGAATTATTTCGATATGTTATCTGTATCGATTTTTACGGTTTCTGTCTTGAATTCTGTTAATTCATTTCTTTTTAATATTCTCCAATTCACCTTAAATTTGCCTCGTTGAGAAAGTATTATTTACATTTTGATTTGCTCTCATTTTACGAATTTAGTTTCAAGTAACACAATAATAGCTTTATTTCACCGAGCCGTCCATTATTTCAATGCTTGTATTCATTTTGGGTGTAGAATTCGCGACGATTTCAAGTATGCTGAACTTACGTACGCAGACGGATGGAAATCCGCAACAATGACCCAGGTGAGCAAGGAGCCGCGAGTATTCCACAGCACCATTTCGTCTAAATCCCTATCCCGACTCAGCTGCGCACCAGCAACGGGTGTTGGAGTGGGTTCATTGTTCTCGCACTTGGCGAAGGAATCCCTCCCGTGGTTTTCCTTTGGGGGGGGGGTCATTGTGGGAGGCGAGCGGTGGTCGAGGAGCGATGAGGTCGGGAGGGAGGCGTCCCTAGAATCAATCCTACGTGTCCATAGTAGCGCATGCATGTCATGGACAAGGAAAAGCCCTAGAGCAGAAGAAAGAGAAAATATTCTAGCTTAAGGCATTGGGTCTTCGAGTGCTGCGGCGCTCGAATTAGGCCAGCGAGTTCGTTGATGCAGGCGGCCGAGAGGGGCGAAGGGATGGTATGGGGCGAAGACTGGAAAGGGGAAAGTGGGGGGTGGGATTGACCGGGGGAGGGTGCGGGAGGGTTGGCAGGGAAAGGGAGGGACGTCCTGGAGCCAAGGAGTGTTCGCCTACCCCCTCTGGTTGGAGGAGGAGTGTGGGGAGTCGGGCTGTTTAGTTGATAATGTTTTGACGCTTCGCGGAGAAGGAAGGTAATGTTTTCCCTCGGAAGCATGGGCGCGGACCCACGTGCGAATTGGGTCATTCCGGAGGGGGTCGGCGAGGGGGGGTTGCCGGGAGGAAAGCTGTGCGTCTGTCGAACCGAAGTCTCCTCTCCGCTGCTCCATTTTCTACCGAACGGCGAGCGGGTGGGCAGAAAGAGAGAGAGGCGCGCCATGATTTCCAAGCGTGGCGTTTTGTCGGGTGTTGTTGAGACTTGGTGCTGGTTGTGGCCCTCGGGAGGGTGGGAGTGGTGGCGGAGGCGTTGGCTGAGACGGAGGCCCGGAGAGGGGGCCGAGGCAGACGAAATGGGGGAAGGGGACGGCGGCCATCTTTTCCTTCCCTCGCTGGCCTTTTTCTTTCCATCCCTTCCAAGGTTTGTGCGTCTGCGTAAGAGGACGTTGGCAAACGTTAACATATATCCCAATTTAATTCCTTTCTTAAAATCATAACATTGTCATTACAATTTCTACAGAATAGTAGCTGTTCATTTAATCATCGCAACACGAAAATTTTCCCCTCAGGTTTGGAAATTTGCATTGTTTTGTTTTGATGATGATTTCCGGACGTTTTTAACGATTTATTTATCCTAGAGAGGCTCAGAGCCTATGACGGGGGTTTCATGGACGTATGTCGGCTAAAATACTTAAAAACACTGTAATCCAATTACATACATCTTAAATGTTATACACCTGATTTATTTGGATTTTTTTTATTAGGTAATCTACCGGTTAAGGTAGGTTTTTTTTGGATTATTTGGATTATGAACCATATAATAATGACGGTAATACGATGTCATTCGATTGCCTGCACATCATTTTGTTTTGAATTAGGTATAAGGAACTGGGCTTTCGAGGCAGGAAAGAGGCTGGTAGAATTTGGGAATAAATGAAGGGAATAATATAAAACATTCGTACATAAATTATAGAATGAAGTTCTTGTGATACGTGTAAGATAAAAGAGTTTAGTGGCCGTCCAAAATCCACCTCTAATGGGTTAATTAGATGGTCTTAAATCGACGAATGCGATTCGAAGACGCCTCCGTAAAGTGATGGAAGTTAATGTCATACTATTTGCGCGGGTTGGAAGTTTGAGCTTGGATTATAGCAACTGGCTAATGAATGCGAGTTGCGTTGTGAGCAGTGTGCAGCCACGGACGGTCGGTCCTTCCGGTATTGAAACCCACGCCTCCGACGGGCATTGCTTGCACGCCTCAGCGCACCCGAAAGCGAGAGAAAGACGCTTTGTTTTGCTCGGAACCACCCACTCCCCCCTCCCCGCCAAACAACCCAACCACCTCCTGGGAGGGGCGGCCCCTGCGTCCCGGAGGGTCTTATCCCGTGCCCTGCCTGCTAAGAGCGGTCGGACGTGTGTGGTTAGGCAGGGCTACCAACCCTCACGAATTTTCGAGGATAACCTTGAAAGAAACCCTCCCGAGTCCCGGTGTTTGTATTTGTTCACTCGTTCGGACGGAAGTCTTTGAGGCTAGGATGATGTTCTCTGGGAGATCATTTCCCCTTCTTGCCTTAAAGTTCTGAATTACCTGTCTTAGTCTGGTGTTGGTCTATCGTATAAGTGGTTCATTTTTATGCCCTCCATTTTAGGATACCCGAGAACTTCTGCAGCGTGTAAATTTAATAATTTTTTAAAACTAAGTGATACGATAACATGTATGTACGCGTGTACCATGATGCATCTGTTATCATAGATTTTTAGTGGATGTCCTTTTTCCCTTTCCCTAAACCCTTAAAGACCTTGCCTCTTCCTGAGCCCTCTAACCTTTCCACTTGTTACTCGCACCCCCTGCCATTCACAACGTTTTGAATGATCGGGGCATATTTGTGTAGATGTAGTTGTAGAACACCACGGAAGATGGTAACGATTCTTACCTCAAAAAAACTATTCCGATTGTTTTGCGAGGTAGCGAGCTCGCGCTGAATAAAATCATTTTAACGTTTGGATTCATAGAGAAGATAACTTCTTGGTGAAATTAATTTTTTGCAATTTTTCCCGTGGAAATAAGTATTCTTTTAAATTTCAGTTAATTTCAACAGAATCATCCTTTTTCTTTGGGAGGCAAGATCAACTGTGGAAACTATTTAACGCTACCCGTCATGTGGTGCTTCAAGTAACATCTACAAAATACCACTCTAGCCGCCCTAAGGGCGTGTGGCAGGGGTATTAGGGGGGGTATTAGGTCACCAGACATGCATACAAAATCCCAATCATATGTTTCTAGTGAAAATGCAAGATTTATGTAGTTTAATTTCTGTTTTACACATTCTACGGTTTACTTACGATGTGAGTTTCTCATGTAGAACGATTGGTTGAAATCTCACGGGTGTACCACGATTTGGTCATCAGCCGGAGGTAAACTCTTACGACGTTGGCAGCCCTAGTCGTAGGGACGGAGAGGAAAGCGCAGCTGTGTTCGAGAGATTGCTCGGGGATGCTTTCATTTTTAGCCTCAATAGTCACCCGATTGTCGGAAGGTTTTTTGATGGAACTGGCAAAGGAAGGACGGCGTAGAGGTTCTCTGATTAACGTAGCAATGCTATCCACACTCTAATTAATTATTTTCATTTTTGTTCCCTTATGTTTGGTATACTAACCGGAACCATATTAGTGTGTCAATTGACGAGGGCTTGAGCGACCATCTACACCTACACATTACCCCGCAAGCCGGCTCAAGGGCGTGTGGCGGGGGTAAACCAGGTAATATCAACTTGGACGTAAAAAAAAAGATTGTTAAGCGAAAAAGAAAAAATTATCATTGCCATTAAAAAGACTTTGAAACTTTTGCCAGTCAATTAAACTCATCACTACCCTAGTTTTAAAACCAAGGAGATTTTTATTTTATCATGTTTATTAAAAACTGTGACCTTCATAGTCATAATACGAGAAGCCAAAATGCATTCCATGTAAGTCAGCACAGAGTAAATAAAACGATTAAAGGGATAGATCATCAGGGAATACTTATGTACAATAAATTGCCTGCTTATATTAAAAATATCAAAAGTTCCTTTAAATTCAAGTGTGCCGTGAAAAAAACTACTTTCATGTAAATCATTTTATAGTGTACATGATTTTCTAATGCATACCATTTCAAATGTATAACTGAAATGCGTTAATCCCAAAAAATTGTAAATTGTATGTATTTGTACTTTGCATATTGTTTTGATTTTGCATAATATTTTTTTACTGAAATGAAGTGTAAAAAAAGTATTGACAAAGCCATGCATAATTATATGCTTATGGTGAATGAATAAATTACAATTGCAATTACAATCTACATAATACCCCGCATGCCTTCACAAGGGCGTTTGGTGGGGAGGTTTAACACCAGTCTTGCATTCACAATGCCAAATATGTTACTTCTCCACATATATTAGTTTGTTCTTTCACTCAAAAAATTTTAATCATAGGAAAGAAAGTACATACGTTCCACGTGCAGCATATTCGTAATTCAATTACGCAATTGAGTAGAGCAAATTATTCCCTAGACGCTGAGGGTGACGAGTGGCATTTTTTCTATCTCTAACCTTACTGTCGCTATCTCGTATAGCCAGCGGGAGGAAGGACGTAGGCAGATGTTTTCCCTTCTCCCTTCCTTTCCCTCTTTCTTTAGTTATCCCATAAGGTGCTGGAACCCCCTGCCACACGTCTTATTGGTCGATGGCGGGGCATTTTTGTAGATGTAGAAATACCCCAACCGCGACCATTAGACGGAGTCAGTCAGCAGCCATAAAACAATTACCAAATTTTAGGCTTCTCCAATAGAGTTACTTACATGGTGCCCAGCAGAACATCACAAGGTTGGGTGGGAAGGCATGGTTCCACACCTGGCGAGGAACATCAAACTTAATTGTATATTAATTATAAGTTACTAATAAATGTAAGAAAAATGGAAACAGTTCCATCAACAGCTAGAGGCACCACGATATGTAAGCATTAAATACATCTACATATACTATATACCCCGTAAGCCGCCGCAAGGGCGTATGATGGGGGGTGTTAGGTCATCATCCGTAAAAGGGGAAAATAAAACTGCATTCAAAACCAACACATACATGCAACCCCATTACCCACAGTGGTGCATACCTCCATGCAAAGATCCTATCATTTTACACGAATGTAAATACATATCTACCCCCTTCATTCTAAACGCTTGGAATTACTTATGCTATTATTCAACAAATAATTACACCTTAGGACGCAGTAAGATACTTATCCAATATTGTGCAAGCTAGAATTTGGTAAGTAGCAAGGCGAAATTTCAATAACACAAGAACCCTCACAAGAAGATGTTCTCAAATACCCATCCACGTATTTGAGACTAGACGTTTGAAACAATTAGGACAAGAGAAAAGGTACATATACTTTATACCCCGCAAGGGCGTGTGGCGGGGGGTGTTAAGGCACCACACATGATTTAGAAAGAAAAAAAACCGCATGCAGAAGCTACAAATTTATAGTGCAAAAACCAAACATGTTGTACATTCTTGCAGGAACCCTTTCACCCCACACACAAGCAAACACACAAACTACCAACAAACTACTCATGCAACTACTCTTAAACCTAATATATTTGCCATTATTAATTCAGATCCGACTTATAAATTAAATGATTTTAATATTTCAAAAGGGACTTCGGTTTCTTACTATTATGATTTCTGATTGTTCTGGGAAAGAATGAACATTTGAATCTATCTTTAGTTGAATCTATCTCTCTTAATTTAGGTTTGTGTTCTGATCTACCTAAGTAGTGTGGGGCCATAGTTCCCTTAGTGTCGTCGTTAAAGTCGTTGGTTCTGAATATTTCTAAAACTCCCAGTCTCTCTTGATTTCTTCGTATTTCAAGGGACTCCCAACCTAAATCTCCTAAGAGACCTGTTACACTTGTGTTCTAGTCATATATATTTTTCACGAATCTGGCGGATTTTCTATGAACTTTATCGAATTCTTTTTGCCAGATTTCCTCAAAATGCTCCCAAATACTTGCGGCATTTTCCAAATGTTGTCTTACAAGAGCAAAATAACACCTCTCCTTATCTTTATCATTACATTTCCCCTCCACCCGTTTAATGAAGCCTAGTTTATTTAAAGCAGATCCACATATTGTCCTGATATGTGCTCCCCATGAAAGGCGTGGTATTAGAACTACCATCAAATATTTTACTTGTTTCATAGGTAATAGGTACTGAATCCTCTATTTCGTAGTTTCTATCCTGCTCGCCACTTCCTTTGTTCCAAAATTTCAAAACTGCGCATTTGTCTACATTAAGCATTAATCTCCATTTCATGCACCAATCCGAGATTGTGTCTAAGTCTCTAGAGAGTAGCTCGTGATCATATTTTCTCCTCATTACCCTATATGCCACCGTGTCGTCAGCAAAAAACTTGAGATTGCTACTAACATGTGAGTTTAAGTCATTAATGTATATTAAAAACAGAAGAGGCCCTATTACACTTCCCTGGGGGACGCCCGAAGTTCCATCTCTATCTTTTAAGAACAAACCCATCGATGACTATTATTTGTTTGCGATTTGACAAAAAGTCTCTATTTCAATTAATAAATCTCTTATTGATTCCATAGCATTTAGGTTTTTGTAAACAATATATAGTGTGTCATTCCGATTTGACATACCCGTTGGACCATCTAGGTACCTTTCTGTCGAATTTGATTTTGGAGAGGATGTAAAATATCATATTTAAGAAACATTTAAAGGTGGTCTCTGAATTGTTTGTCAATGTTTTTGTGTTGTATTTTGACAATTCTTTTTTAAAATATTCTCGTAGTCCGTTAAAATTCACCTTGTTGAATATGTATATTTTACGCTTTTCTTTGTTTATTTGATCGTCGATCTAGTGTAGAATATCTGTACTAGAATCTTGGGGTCTATAAAATGCATCCAAAAATAGGCTTCTGTCGTTGTAGTCCTTAATGTTGCACCAAACCCTTTTATACTTTTACGTCGCATTCGTATCTTTGGCTACTAAGGGTTTAGATTATGACTTTACAGCTATGAATACTCCCCCATCCAATCTATTAGGTCTTTCCTTTCTGTAAATTGTGAAAACGCTAAGAAAAACTTCATTATATGCTATATCTCCCATGAGCCAACCCTCCCTTCCAACTACTATGCTTGCTTTTGTACTTACAAAGATATATTCAATATCCGATATTATGTTTCTAATACTGCGGCAATTCAATGCAATAAGTTTTATTTGGCCAATCACTTTTTCTATAACGGTTTTATTTATGGTCAGAAAACTATTTCGCGACGATTCGTGGTTAACAGAGGCAGAAGTATTACATTCGCTCGAATTACTATCTATAATGCATTCCGAGGCACCAATTTTATTAAATCTACGTGGGTCATGTTGTATTAAAGCAAGTTTTTATTTGTAATATTATTATTGGGATCTGTGAGGCGTAACCTGATATGAAGTGACAAGAAGCGCTGGATTATACTTTATTCATCCCAATATATGACCAACGCCTTTGCCTTCCAACTACGCTAAACCCTAGAAACGTGCGTAAATAGGTACGTAAAATGTAGCAGTAATAGAATTAGATATATATATATATATATATATATATATATATATATATATATATGTTATTATTCTTAGTTAATCTACCGGTTAAGGTAGGTTTTCGGATGGATTCAACTATCAAAAAAATATTTTGTGACTCCTAAGAAAACCTACTCTACATCAGGTCCCTCTTCATCTCTGTGTACTTCCTTCCTCCCTTGATCCCGTCCAACATCCCTATCCTGTTCCTGCCCTTTCCTCGTCTGCCCAACCTCTCCCCTCTATTACCTTCTTCAACATTCCACTACCGCTCAATATGCCTTTCATTCATTTTTCCTGCCTCCAAAGGATTTCTCTCAAAAACCCCTCTCGTCTCCAACCATCTCTAGTACTTCCTCATTTGTTTTCGTTTCGGTCCATTTCACCTTCTCCATTCTTTTACATACCCACCTTTCAAAAGCCTCCAATCTACGTCTATCCTCCTGCTTCAGTGACCACGTTTCCGCGCCGTGCATAGCTACGCTCCATATCAGAGTCTTGTCTTAACCTCCCTACACAACGTCCCCGTCATCAACTCCCTCCTCCTTGAGAAAGCCTCCTTGCCTAGTGCAATTCTTCTCCTTACGTCCCTACTATTTTGACCGTTTTGGTCCAAAACACTTCCGAGATACGTAAACTGTTCTACCTGCTCTATATTTTCCCTCCTATTTTAATGTTTAGCTTAACCTTCTTCTTGGAAAATCGCATAACCTTTGTTTTATTAATTGATTTTAATAATTGGTTCTCATCCCATATCTATCGCACGGAACCTCCAATTCACTCAGTAATGCTTGCAAACCCTTGGCTGACTCAGCAACTAATGCTTGGTCATCAGCAAACCTAACCGATTTCACGAATTCCTCTCCAACTTTAATTCCTACCTCTAGCTCTTCCCATGCCTCTTTAATCATTTCCTCCACATATACGTTGAACAGCACCGGTGACAATGGGCAACCCTGCCTTACAGCTCTTCTTAGCACTGCCCATCCGGACTCTCCGTTTCCCGCTCGCAGCTGAGCAGTCTGAGACATAAGTATACAGGCTGTGGATCAGTCTCCTGTCCCTCCATTCTTATTTTCTGCAATACACGCACTAATTTTTCCCAATTCACTCTATCAAACGCTTTTTCGAAATCTACGAAACAGGAAAATACATGTTGATTGTAATCTATATTCCTCTCGATCAGTGATCTCATTACTGCAATGGCATCACGCGTTCCTCCTCCTTTCCTAAACCCAAACTGATCATCCCCTAAGCAAATATTTGCCTTACTCTCTATCCTTTTGTTGATGATCCTGAGAATGATTTTAGCTGCGTTGGATATCAAACTTATTGTTCTGTAATCCTCACATGATGAAGCCTTTACCATTTTCGGAATAGGAACTAACACTGATCACACTAAATTTTCCGGCCAGTTTCCTTCATCATAGATACTACGAATCAGTCCATTTAGTCTTCTTCCCACATTTTCCAAAACCTTTCACTAGTTCCATAGGAATATTGTCTACCCCCACAGTCTGTGGTTTCATCTCCCTAAGCGCCTTTTCTTTCTCATCGTCGAGTATGCCTGGACCTAAGCTATCTTCCTCTGCGTCCTGTTCGTTTCCTACAGGACCTGTATGTTTAACCTTGTGGGCCTAAGTTCTTTACCATACAGAGCTTCTATATATTCCTTCTATTTCTTATAGATTTTTTCTGTATCAGCTTTTATGTAACTTCACTTATCTCTAACTTTTAGCACAGATTTTCTCTTCTTACATCCCGATAACAACTTAACTTGCTGTATAGCGCACCTATTGCATTTTCTTCCACAAACTGTCCATATCCTCGCATCTCGTTTACCACCATGCTTCTTTTATTTTACCTTTGGCCCGTCGCAAGCTCTTTTTGAACTCTGTGTACTTCATTTTGCCTTCTCTGTGTTTACGTTCTTTCATTTTCTTCTCTTGTCAATAATTGCAAACATCTCATCCGTGACCCATGGTTTCCTCATACTTTTCCTGTTAACGGTTCCTGTAGTGTCTTTTGCGGCTTTCGATATCAATTTCTTGATACATTTCCATTTTTCTTCGATAGTACTTAGCTCTTTACAAGCATCCATGATTTTCTCTAAAGCCTGCTGATCTCCTTCCATGTTAATCCATTTAATGCTTGTAAATTCCGTTTTCTAACTCGCCGCCACTGCATTATCTTTTTGAAACGGACGTTACATCTCTTCCCACATTTTCTTGAACATTTCATCAATTACACAGAAATGCTCTATGCCCCCACGGCCTTATTTGCTTTCATCTCCTTAATTGCCCTTTCTATTTCATCGTGGAGTATGCCTGGACATACGCTATCTTTTTCTTTGTCATGCTCCTTTTCCATGTCTAACTTGTCGGCCTAAGTTCTCTGCCATACAGTGTTTCTACATATTCCTTCATCTCTCTTGGATTTTCTCTGGTTCAGCTATTATCTTACCCCACTTATCTTTAACTGTCTGCCACAGATCTTGCCTTCTCAATTCCTGATAATAAATTCACCTTGCCGTATAGCGCAATAATTTCATCCTTCCTCTGAAAACTTTCCATATCCTCGCATTGCGTTTTCCACCAATCTTCTTTTGCTTTATTTGTGGCCCTTCTCAATTTATTGTTTAACTCTTTGTACTTCATTTTGCCTAACTCTGTGTTTACATTCTTCCATCGTCTTCTCTCATCCATCTTTGCAATCCTCTCATCCGTTACCCATAGTTTATTTATCCTTTTCCCGTTAACGGTTCCTATAGTGTCTTTTGCGGCTTTCGATATCACTCTCTTGATAGATTCCCATTTTTCTTCGATAGTACTCAGTTCTTTACCGTCATCCATCATTTTCTCTACAGCCTGCTGATACTAATTCCTTGTTAACCCTTTTAATGCTTCTACATTCCATTTGCTAACCCACCGCCTTTGCCTTATCTTTTTGAAATGGACGTTACATTTCATAACAACTAAACTGTTGTCAGAGTCCGCATCCGCTCCTGGGAAACTGTCACAGGTGGGAACACTGTCACTGTGGGAAATTTTTCACACTGTTCCTAAACCTGTGCCTAACCATAATATAATCTAACTGATATCTTTCTGAGTCACCTGGCATTTTCCATGTATACCTACGGCTTTAATGGTGTCTAAACCATGTGTTGGTGACGACTAACCCTTGTCTCCTGCAGAATTCAATTGCTTTCTCCCCGGGTTCATTCCTCTTGCCTAAACCGTAGCCCCCCACCTTTTCACCATCTCTTCCTTCGCCCTTTTGCTGCATCCCATCCCCCATCAATCACTATCAAATGTTTCCCTGCAGGAACACTCGCGCTTATATCGTCTAACTCATCGTAAATCCTATCTACTTATTCCACCTTGTGGTTGCTCGGTGGCATGTATACCTGAACAATGACCAAGTTCGTCGGTTTTGCTTTAATCTCTACGAGTAATATTCTATCCGTTTCTTGCTCTATGTTGACTATGCTTCTTCCTACCCCTTTATTTAATATTACGGCGACCCCTCGTTGGCTCTCGTCCCCGCAGCTGTATATTATTCTATAATTATCACTCCAGTAATCAATCCCAGCTATCCTTCCATCTCACATAGACCTAAAACATCTATATTAACTCTTTCCATCTTTCGCTTAATATTCTCTAATATCCCTGTCCTCAACATTGTCCTGACGTTCCATGTTCCTATTCTAACTACTTTCGTCTTCTTTTGCGTCTTCTGTCCTGCTGCTATTATTTCTCCCCGGCAAGGGTTTCGTGGGATGACGACCGCGGAAGCCCCCCTTCCCCGCTGCCGAGCACGACGCACGGCCCCTTGGGCCGAGTCCCGCAGTTGCCATGACTCAATTTTTCTATGTTGTCCATCATTATTTTCTTGGGAAAAATAATTGAGGTGGTTTCCCGTTGCCTTCCACAATAGTGTTTTTAACGTGACACCATCACTTAATGGCCGCCGCACTGGGGTCATAAGCATTTGCAGCCGCCTCACTGAGGAACAGACGCTACGTGGAAAACTTTTCGTCTGGCTCCTAACCTTCGACCTATCTGGTCGATGAGCCCATGGATGACCCTACCAGGAGCAATTATTATTACTCCAGCTAGCACAGCTCTAGGGGTCATCGGAACGCACAAGCCCTTCCACCACGACAAGGTTTTAGTCCATGGAAGTTTAACCCTTTTAATTATTTTTAAATTTTAAATTACTTGTACCTGTATATATAGAGCGTTGGACTACTGACTAGAGGGTCCCGGGTTCGATTCCCGGGCAAGGCACTCTGGGCACCTGCAGCTCCACCCAAGCTAGTTGATTTTTCGGGTACCAGATCTTCCTGGGAAACCATAACCGGCACAGGGAAAGGAACTGGCCCCCCTACCCTGATGTGTGAATACCTGTATTCACACGCGGTCGGGCTTAGTACACGGGTGAGCTCTACCATCACCTTCTAAACCGACCTTCGGGTTGATTACTGTGTTTATGGTTTTTTTTAATATATATATATATATATATATATATATATATATGAAAATATATATGTATATATTTATATATCGATATATATATATAAAAAAAAAACCATAAACACAGTAATCAACCCGAAGGTCGGTTTAGTAGGTGATGGTAGAGCTCTACCATCACCTTCTAAACCGACCTTCGGGTTGATTACTGTGTTTATGGTTTTTTTTAATATATATATATATATATATATATATATATATATATATATATATATATTTATATGTTTTTATATATGAAAATATATATGTATATATTTATATATCGATATATATATATAAAAAAAAAACCATAAACACAGTAATCAACCCGAAGGTCGGTTTAGTAGGTGATGGTAGAGCTCACCCATGTACCAAGCCCGACGGCGTGTGAATATTCACACATCAGGGTAGGGGGGCCAGTTCCTTTCCCTGTGCCGGTTATGGTTTCCCAGGAAGATCTGGTACCCGAAAAATCAACTAGCTTGGGTGGAGCTGCAGGTGCCCAGAGTGCCTAGCCCGGGAATCGAACCCGGGACCCTACGGTCAGTAGTCCAACGCTCTACCCACTAGACCACCGCGACCCACGATATATATATATATATAATTGTATATACAAAAAAATATAAATTTCAAAACTTAATTAATTCATAATTTTGGCGCATAAGTGGCAACAAGTTGCAGAGTGGTGAACGGACCCGGGGACCTTCAGTAAAGTTTGCAAATTTATTCGAACTTTATTACAGTACTGGGATATTTTCCGATATTTTTCAAGTTATGAGACCAATAGAAAAATTTTTTGCGCCTCGTAGGATGATTAGTATATTCAATAGAGAGGAGCTTTGATTTGTGATCATTCATATTTATTTAATTGTTCACATTTCGCATTGTTTTGTATATCATCCCTTGTTACAAGGACGACTGTATCGTGTGCGTGCAATTTTATTAGTACCCATATTGGCGCTAGGAGTAAAGTAAAAAAATTACACCCGATTCTATAATCGCATCTAGCATGCGTAATAGGTTCTGTATTATCAGTGTACAATTCTGTGGCACAATTATGTTGTAAAGAAGTCATATGTTTCTATTATGTAAATGTACCTGTATGTTTCGAGGGAGGAAAACTAGCTGAATGGTATGAAATAGAGAGCGAGTGATAATTTCCTAATTTATTATTATAAGGCAATCTACCGGTTAAGGTAAGTTTCTGGAGGGACACAACTACCAAACAAATATTTTGGGACTCCTAACAAAACACAATCCAGCAACCTATCCAACCAAGGGTTCCTTTTCATCTCTGTGTACTTCCTTCCTCTCTTCATCCCGTCCAATATCCCTATCCTGTTCCTATCCTTTCCTTGTTTGCCTAACATTCTCCCCTCTATTACAGTCTTCAACATTCCACCGCCGATCAATACGCCCTTCACCCATTTTTTCTGCCTCTTTAGGATTTCTCTTAACAAACCCCTCTCCTCACCCACCATCCCTAGTACTTCCTCATTTGTTTTCCTTTTGGTTCATTTCTCCTTCTCCATTCCTCTCCACACCCACATTTCAAAAGCCTCCATTCTACGTCTGTCGTCCTGCTCCAACGACCACGTTTCCTTGCCGTACACAGCTACGCTCCATGTCGAAGTTTTTACTAGTCTTTCCCCTCATTCCATTGCCGCGTTTGCCTCTTGTCTCATTTTCCTGCTCTTCCAATAAAAATATGCTTTATTATCGAATCTACGTATCATGATCGGGGATTCGACTCTCAGCCATACTCTGAATATGATCAAACTTTCATCACTACTCTGGGTCATTTAATCCGTTAGTGTAGAACCAGCTGAATATTTGTCTCTGGTGGTAAGAACGTCAGTTTGTAGAATTCGTTTAAAACGCACTATCACCGCACCAGTGGGAAAAAAGGAATTGTGGGAATGTCATTCTTGCCACCTTAGACAAACATTACTCTTGTTTTACACTGGGTCTATACACTAGGTACACCAGGCCCAACGGACTTTCTATCGTCATTCTCAAAACCTTCAATGCCGTTGCGATGGTTGCATGTGAGGCGTATTTTCGTTGTTAATCGACGAATCGAAGTATTACCCTACCGATGTGCCGTCGTCACCTCGAAATTTGATTCGCTAACTCATAAGTCTAGATTGCAATTTATCGCACGGCCCTGTCGCGGGCGCTTGGAGTTTGTTCGCGGGAGTGGAAGAGAGGGCGTGGATTGGTGGTGTGGGATAGTTTTCCCTTCACTCTGCGCACCTCTTCGTCTGCGACAGTGATAGCAGCTGCGGAGGCAAATTTCAGAACGCCCCCACACCGGAAGGTGTCGGAGGAGAGGAAGTCATCTGAGAACACTGTAATGCAAATCGGTCCGAAAACTGGAGGAATGCGAATATTTTTCTCGTCATCTTCCGGTTGGAGGTTTGCAGTTCACAATTCTATCATCGTTGAGGACGAATAATGGAATCGAGAGTCCTTGTGACGTAAACTCCCAGCGCGATTTCAGCCGCAAAGAGTGACACACCTATGGGATAGGACTGACCGGCTGTCTCCGCTCCTGCTTAAAACATGGGCGGCGATCGAAAACGTCGTGACGCCGGCGAGGGAAGGATTTGTTTGATTCGTAGCCGAAGGACGCGGGGAGAAACGTGCGGGCGAAGAGGGTAGAGGAGAGCGGCCAAGAGGTGGGGGAACGAAAAGGGGGTGCCCTGGGAAAGACCACGGCTCTGTCGCCGTTTGACTTTGAGTCACGATGGGCGGCTTGCGCCTTCGGCGGGGGATGGGCTTTCGGGGAGCGCTCGGTCCCGACAGACGCCTGCCCGACTCCAAAACTTTATCGCCTAGATCGTTATCAAATTCAAAGAGGATTAGAACAAAAATCAGAAACTTCACCCCGTGTCGACGTGATCTCTCACGCGTGGCACATCCTCGGCACAGAGGCGATGCCGGGAAGAGATGGCGAATGGTGAATGTTTCGTATAGGCATTAGTGTTCTCGAGCGTGCATTTAATCGCTGCGAGGGGCGAGATCGCAGCTGTCCTTTTGGTATCACGTCGAATAAAATACTTACACTCTTTGAAGGGAACAGTTTTTCGATCTAATGGCGTTTCTTGAGGTATGCTTAAAGAATGGTATCGCTGCAAAATGCGATACTAATTTTATTCACGCTGGGATTCCGCAAATGGCGCACGTAAATGAAATTTCCTCCGTCAGTTTATCGCGAAAGTAGTAAGAGGGAAGATGATTTAAATTTTTGATTCATTGTCGTTAGTTTAAACAAATTGGTACTGTGCATTTGCAGTGCACCACTAATGATAACATTGTCAGCTTTCCGTCTTGTATTTCCCCACTCAAATTCCATCGCCGACGATTCATTTGAAATTTATTTCATTTTTGTCATAGAGCAGTTATTTTGGCATTAACTCACATGCGCCACGGAACGAACAAAGGAAAACACTAACCACTCACGATGAAGAAAGTTGCGAAAGCAGCAACCGATTATTTCGAAACATTTGTGATGCTTTCCCCTCCAATGTTTTTACAAGAGATGATAAACTCTCGTCTCCAGTGTACTCTCCAAGTAATAGTAACTTATCAAAGAGTAAAGCCATTGGTGAGCGTAGCCGGGCCCGGTGGCGGTGGGGCAACGTCTTCGCCTGCCAACCCAGAGGTCGCGGATTCGATTCCCGCCTAGGTGGGTTTTCCTCCACCTTTGTCCTGGGTTTTTGTATTTGTTGCAGTTGTTATCTCATCGTTAAAAGTCCGATGTAAATAAAGGCCGAAGTGCTGTGTTCGGACTAATGCTAAATAAATAAAAGAAATAAAGTCTCAGGAATCTTATTGGGTGCCGTCAGGATGGGAAAGTGGGAAGTCGCTTTTCCATTGTCACCACAACTCTTTCCTGCCTCCACCCTCCCGCCGCTCATGTCCCTCCACCCAAGAGCACTGCTTCTTCCAGAGTGATGAATATTATTTCCTCCTCGCGGCGCTAATAATGCGAAAGGACCTCGTCACGAGTTTAGATCTCTCCCGAGGCATTGATATTGTATTTCCATCATTACTAGGCGTTTCCACGTTAAGCTTCATTGAATTAGTTATTAATGGAGATCTTATTCGAAAGGATGTACTTTGTATTCCGCGGTCGTTTAATTCGTCTCTGTTGCACATTCATTCATTCCCTGACGTTACCATTTCTTCCTCACTTGGTATTGCGAAATACTTTCTTTTGTTCCTTTACATCGATTTATTCCTTAACAAATTAAAGATACACGGCATACCAATGAACTTCTTCTAGCTGTAGGTTGAAGTAATTCCATACATCAGGGATTGTTACCGTTAACTTCATTAACTATTACTCGTGGAGATTTCCCCAATGCCCGTGAGGGAACTAATCGCGAACGCAGGAAAAGCTATTTCCGAGGGAAGCATCACTCAGCTCGGTCTTCCATTTCGTCGGTCTTATTGGTGTACCGCCGCGAATCTAAACCAGGAAAACATTAAAGCTTTGCCGTGACGACACGGTGAACTATTACCTACGACTACGTATCGATCCTTTGAAAATGTCGAACGACCAACCGCAGTCTCAGATGGGATGAGTTCGTAAAGAATGTAATTGAACTCAGTCACTGTTACTCTCTTAATATTGTAATCAGTTACTCTTGTCTATTACATTAATGAATGAAATAGTTACACCTAAAATTAGATTAGATTTACTTTTGATGATAGGTAAAGTTCTGGTCTATGTAACGAATTCAATGCGAAAAGTCGAGAAGAAGCGAGAAGTTTCCATGAAGTTACTATAATAACCGGGGTTAGCATATTTTATGCGGGTCGCCAGACAATTTGCTTGATGATAAATTAAGCTATATGTGCTTGAAAATAAGAAACTACTAATTATTACTAGCGTTTTTATAGATTATGGTGTCTCTAGGTTACCGAAAAAGCTGCTTATGGAACGTCTGGCTTTTATATTAATAGAGCACATATCTGAACAACGAGGAAATAGTTGTCACAAAACCTATTAAAATTTATCTTCGGAGATTGAAAAAAAATTACGATATTTTAGATGCAACGATTACCTTTGATAGCTATGCGGACTAGATAGACAAGTAAGAGTTACATTTTTCAAAATATAACGATCAGAAGTATAAAATTTGAAAAAATTAAAAAAGGAACAGTTACCGGCCACTCAAGTTGCTCCCAATTGCTGATGCCATTGACCATTTCATAAAATTGTTAATCATTGCACCAATGTATATTTTGCTGAATGGCCGCCAAGCGCCAGACGAGGTGCTCGCCGATTCCCTTCACCCCGTCTTCCCGCCCCCGTTGCAAAACCCGAAACGCGGCTCAGCTTCATCTACGCTGACTCTCTTTCCACCAGAGTTCCAATTACGTGCCGTCCTTGACACGCTCTCAATTACATTCCTCCATCCTTCCATTTCCTCGTACGTTTTATTATTCAAATCCTTATTTAACCGACTTCGCAAATTGTGTGAACCAGAATGTATAATATGTGACTTGATTTGTGCCGCTTTGATTCTTCTTGTAACTGCTTCCATCTAAGACTGTTGGTGTTCTGATCTCCAAGTAACGACTCTCGTCCAACTTAATTTTTCACGCACATTTAATAGATATTTGTTTGAAATAAAGTTAGATTTTTTTTAGAAGTTTGCTACGAGATATTGGTTTGGAGAAGAGAGAAAATATGCGACGGAATACGAGGGAAACAAAAGATTTGCTTTTTTTGGTGTGGGAGGAGAGAGAATTGTTGACGGGAGCTCAGAAGGGACACGAAAAGAGGACGGAAGAGATATCGGATAGCACGATAGTTCGTGTCGTGTTACTAGGTGGGGATTAGACTTGTTGCAGTTCATAATCATTGATTCCATCGTAAACCTACCTTAACGGCTAGACACTGTTCATAATTTCATATTTGTTAGAAACACAATCTGGTGATAAACTTGGATTTTTTTCATGTGCTAAATGCTTCATAATCCGGGTGACAATGCTGATAATCTGACGATGATACTCAGGCATTAAAATCAGGTTTGTGTGATAATTTCCAAGAGTGGTGCTTGACAGTTTTAGGAAACAAATTTAATGCGAAAGCCCTTTTCAGCCACAAAAAGAAACATTTATTTTACGGCGATTCGGTTGAATCGATTAATGGAATCAGGAAATTAGGTGAGCGGTCGAGGTGCTATGGAAAAATTCGCCGTTTCAATAGGGAGGCAGCCACAACCATGCCGCAGTCCTCGCGGAAAATGAGGGTCTTGTGTTCCTAGGAATCGTGAACTGCCAGTATCGGCAGTCATGCTCGTCTTTCGCACACACGCACACAGTCCCCGGAAACGCCCCCGTTGGCCGAAGTGGAAACGGTGAGCAAACCTCGCGCCGCCGGTCACCATCAGGGCCAATCGCCGGGCGGCATGGCGGACGAGAAAGCAGGAAGCGAGGCCTCATGACTTGCCCCAACGCCCGGAACCTCAAGCACGCGCAACGAGTACGAGAATAGAAACCCCATTCCCCAGAACAATCAGAACTCATAATAGTAATAAACGGAAGTCCATTGGGAAATATTAAAAAAAATCAAAGTTTGTGGGTTTGCATGTGTGTGAAAGGGTTGGGTTGAAAGGGTTCTTGCATGAATGTTTACCATGCTTGGTTTTTTGGACTATAAATTTGTGGCTTCTGCATGCGGTTTAATGTTCTCTAAATTACGTGTGGTGCCCTAACACCCACCGCCACACGCTCTTGCGGCGGCTTGAGGATTATTGAGCAGATGTAGATGTAAATGAAGATCTAGCTTGCACGTTATTTGGTAAATTTCGTACTGCATCCTAAGGTGCAATTATTTGTTAGATTATAGCATATATTATACGTATTATTATATTATATATGAGGCGTGTTAAAACACTAACGGGAATTTTAATTTTTCCCACAGTAATATTTTTTTATTTTTATACATTGATGTTGTTATCTTCAAAAGAGTCCACATTGGAGATTATGCACTTGTGCCAGCGCTTCCTCCAATCCCCGAAACACTTCTCGCACTCAATCTTTGAGATAGCCTTTTGTTCTTCCAGCGATGCGCTTTTAATGTCATCGACGGCTGTAAAACGACGGCCCTTCACAGTTCTCTTAATTTTTGGAAATAGGAAAAAGTCACACGGAGAGAATATCTGGCGAACATGGAGGCTGGGGCATCGTTACGGTGTTGTTTTTGGCCAAAAATTCACGAACAAGCAATGAATGCCATGAAAACCATGAATTGTTTTTCCACAGATCTGGGCGTTTTTTTCGGATTGCTTCACGCAAACGGCGTTGAACTTGTAGGTAGTACTTCTTTTGACCGTTTGACCTAGCGGCAGAAATTCATGATGCACTATGCCATGAAAATCGAAGAACACAGTGAGCATAACCTTTACATTCGATCGCACTTGTCGAGCCTTTTTCGGTTTGTGCGAGAATGCCTCCGCTGAGATAACTGAGCCTTAGTTTCAACGTCATATCCATAAACCCATGTTTCGTCAGCTGTTATAATACGTTTCAGTAATCGTCGTTGCATCGTCATTTACTTCATTTAGTGACTCCTGAGCAGCTTCCATTCGCCGCTGTTTTTGTTCAAAATTCAACAATTTCGGAACGAATTTTGCTGCCACGCGTTTCATACCTAAGAATTTGGAAAAAATGTCATGGCATGATCCAATCTTATGCCAACATCATCAACGAACTCTCTAGTTTTAATTCGGCGACCGTTCATAACCATTTCTTTCACTTTTTCCACGTTTTCATCTATTGTTGATGTGCTGTGGTCTCCAGGGCGTTCGTCATCTTCAAGGTCTTCACGGCCTCCTTGGAAACGCTTATTCTACTCGTAAATTCTTGATTTACTCATAGCAGACTCGCCATACGCCTTTGTTAACATTTCACAAACTTTGTTACACTTTATTTAATTTTTTACGCAAAATTTGATACAAATACTTTGATCCATTTCTTTTAACGAACGAAAATCGCCGAACTCATAAAATACGTCTAACCTTAGTGCATGTCACAGGAAAAGTGCCCAATGAAAAGAGCTCAAAGTTTTATCATACTTCAGGGGCATGCATACCAACATAATATAAAAATGTTTGACAATCGGACTCTCCAAGTCCGCGAAATGAAAAAAACTTCTCCTTAATTTTTGAACACACCACGTACTTGCATACCTGTACAATGAAAGGAGGTAGATATGTATTTGCATTTGTGTAAAATGATAGGAAGTTTCTGTTAATGTATGCACCTCTGTGGATTTGGATTTGCATTTATAAGTTGGTTTTAAATTCGGTTTTTCTTTTTTCCCTCTTTTGGTAGTGACCTAACCCCCCCGCCACATGCCCTTGCGGTGGCTGGCAGGGTATTATGTAGATGTAGATGAAGTCGTGTGCGGCCATTATAATTCCTTTAGTATCGTCGTTAAAGTCGTTGGTTTTGAATCTCTCTAAAAGTCTAAGCCTTCCTTGATTTCTTCGTATTTCGAGTAGATCCCAGCCGAAATCACGCAAGAGAACCTTCACACCTATGCTCTTATTGTAACAATTTTGAACGAATCAGGCGGATATTCTCTGGATTTATCTAATACTTAATGCCAGATTTTTTCCCATGGATCCCACATACTTGCGGCATATTCCAAATGTGGTAAAGCTAGATCATAATAGCACCTCTCTTTAACTTCCTCATCACAATTCCCAACCACCCTTTTAATGCAGCCTAGTTTCTCTAAAGCGGATCCGAATATTGTCCTGATATGTGTTCCCCATGAAAAGCGTGGTGTTTGAACTTCCCTTAAATATTTTACTTGTTCGGCTGTACTTAGTGCTGAACGCTCTACTTCGTAGTCTATATCCTATTCGCCACTTCCTTTGTGCCAAAATCTACAAACTGGGCATTCCTCTATATTCGGAATTAATCTCCATTTTATGCACCAATGCGATTTTGTGTCTAAGTCTCTTGAGAGTAGTTTGCGATCTACGAGGGTCATCCGGAAAGTAGTACCCGTTCGTGCCGCATGAAGTGCTGACGACGCGAGTAGCCACTAGACGAGGTCAGATAGCTTCAGTGGCTTGTCTGCCTTCTCTGAGCCAAGTTGCGTGACGCTAGCATTGCCTGTGTTGTTTCTGTGATTGTTTACAATGTTTAAAAAAATTGAGAACGCGGCCAGTTGTGAAGTGAGGGCAGTGATTAAATTCCTCAATGCAAGAAACGTTCGCCCATGTGATATTCATCGCCAATTAAAGGAGGTGTATGGAGACAATGTAATGGACGAGTCGTCTGTTCGGCGGTGGTGTCGCAACTTCAACATGGGGAGGGGGAACACACACGACGATGAGCGTTCGGGGAGACCGTCTGTCATTACAGACCAACTGGTGAGCTCAGTTGACGAATTCGTGAGGAACGATCGGCGCGTCACAATTGATGACATCTGTGAGCATTTTCCCAATGTTTCTCGAACAATTGTTCATGAAATTGTTAAACACCATCTGCATTATGCAAAAATTTGTGCAAGATGGGTCCCTCGCATGCTTACAGATGAGCACAAAACCAAGCGTATGGCTGGCGGCGAAGGACTATGCAGCAGGAATACAGAAACTTGTCACACGTTATGACAAATGCCTTAATTTGCTTGGAGATTATGTTGAGAAGTAGTTTAAAGTATCCTCTTTCAAATAAAATTTTTTATGTTTGTTGACATTTACTTTTGTGTCTTTATTTCACGAACGGGTACTACTTTCCGGATGACCCTCGTAGTTTGCTGCTTATTTCCATGTATACCACCGTTTATCACCAAAATACCTGAGATTTCTACTAACGTGTGCGCTTCAGTCATTAATATATATTATGATAAAATATTTATCGCCTAACATCGCCCCATACCTCCAATTTATACTTAACAAATCCCTCACAGAGGGAAAAATCCCTAAGAATTTGAAACCGTAGAAATAACGCCTATTTTTAAAAGAGGTGACAGAGAGGACCCCTGTAATTACAGACTCATATTTCTCACTTCTATGTGTTGTAAATTTTTAGAGTACATAATTGTCATTTCCATAACGAGATATCTTGATAACATTAACTTTTTAAGTGACAATCAACACGGATTCAGGAAAACCAACACATGAGAGATCCATTTAGGATTATTCACACCGACTTACTTTTATCGGGTAAAAGTTTTAGGCGGGTGGATGCGATCTTTATAGATTTTCTAAAGGCATCTGATAAGGTTCCACATGGTATACTCATCCATGGATTAAAGGGCGCAAGTACACACAAGGGCGAAATAAATTGGGTTGAAGACTTTCTTTCAGAGCGGGAACAAATTGTAGTCCTTGACGGTGCTAGTTCCGACAGTGTCGTGTACGAATTACCTCGGGGGTACCTCAGGGAAGTGTTATCGGGCCGTTACTATACTTGATTTTTGTTAACGATTTGAACGGCGAAGTGAAAAGTACGATAAGGATGTTCGCGGATGACACGGTGATTTATCGGGAGATATCTGGGGATGAGGATCGTTTAATTTTAGCATGTGATTTAGATTGCATTGAAGAATGGTGTTGAAAATGGGGATTGAATCTTAATAAATATTCGTTGGTAAATTTCTTTAAACGATCCACGGGATTCGTTTACAAATTAGCTGGAGTTGACCTTGAAGTAGTTGATACGGTGAAATACCTAGGTGTTACATTCACAAAAGGCTTAACTTTCTCCAAGCTCCCAACCCACATACGTAAAACATGCGGGAAAGGATAAAAAATTGGGATTTATTAGACGCATTGCCGACAGAAGTGACTCAAGTTCAAGGAACGTTGTAACCATACTCTTGTAAGGCCTCATTTAAAATATGCATGTAGCGTATGTGATCCGAGTGAAAAAGGCCTCATTCGGGAAATTGAGAAGATCCATCTACATCTAATCAATACCCCGCATGCTGCCGCAAGGTGGTGTGGGGGGGTGTTAGGGCACCACCTTTAATTTACAAAGAAAAAAACCGCATGCAGAAGCCGCAAATTTACAGGCCACAAACCAAACATGTTAAACATTAATGCAAGAACCCTTTCACACACATGCAAACCCACAGATTGCCAAAAAACATACACATGCACCTACACTTAAACCTAATATATTTGAATTTTTTTATCACTACTTGCAAATTAGATGTTTTTGATATTTCTAGAGGGACTTCGTTTTCCTACTATTATGATTTCTGATTGTTCTGGGAAAAAATGAGTATTTGAATCTATCTGTATTGGAATCTATCTCTCTTTGTTTTGTCGTTGTGGTCAGATCTACCTAAGTAGTGTGGGGCCATTATAATTCCTTCAGTGTCATCGCTAAACTCGCTGGTTCGGAATCTCCCTAAAAGTCTTAGTCTCGCTTGTTCTCTTCGTATTTCAAGGGGCTCTCAGCCTAAATCCCCTAAGAGACCATTTACACTTCGGTTCTTATAATAAATATTTTTAACGAATCTGACGGATTTTCTCTGGACATTAGCTAATTCTATTTGGCATATATTCTCCCAAGGATCCCAAATACTTGCGGCATATTCAAAATATGGTTTAACTAGAGCAAAATAATACCTCTCTTTAACTTCATCATTACATTTCCCCACCACCTCTTCTACCCAAGCCTTTGACGCAACGCTGAAGGTAGGAGGAGGGCTCCCCTACGGATAGCGATAAGGGAAGCGTTTTATGTCGCACGTTCTTGTGGTGGTGGAATTTCGCTTGACTACTTACCAAAATCTAGCTTGCACGTCATTGGATAAATTTCTTACTGCATCTTTAGATGCAATTATTTGTTAGATTATAGCATATGTACTTGCATGCGAGTAAAATGAAAGGAGGAGATATGGATTAGCATTCGTGTAAATGAAAGAATGTTTCTATGAATGTAAGCATCAATGTGGAATTGGATTTGCATGGTTGTTTTGGTTTACAATGCGGTTTTTCTTTTTTCCCTTTTTTTGGGTAGTGACCTAACTAACACCCCCCGCCACACGCCCCTGTGGTTGCTTGCGGGGTATTATGTAGATGTAGAGGTATTTCATCAATCCTTCTCTTTATCGCTGATGTAATCTTTTCAAACGATACGGGAAAACGAAATTCGACGGGTGTGCGCCTTTCCCGCTGAGCGTCAATAAAATCTACCCACATATTTTGATATTCGGAGAATACACACATCACCATGAAGGATAACTCTTTAAAAATTACGACATGGAAGTCGCGTATTTTTGCGCGGGTCTGTACAAAAAGGAGAGCCACAGTAACCATCTCACACTAGTCTCCGTCCTTACCCAATCCACTTAATCGGGGAGTTGGATCATTTCATTTCTTCGGGTCATTTCCTGCGGACGTGATAAAACTCTCGGACATGAAAGCTGAACGTTTATTGGTTGACCTCGCCAACATTGCTGCCGGAGGCAGATGGACTTATGATCTCCACGAACACTTGTCCATGGACAACGGTCGCCGTTGACTTTTTATAATGCTCTGCATCGGGTGCTCTGGTCTTCCTGAGCGGCGGGCGAAGTTGGTCGGTGTCAACTTCTTTCTCATTCTCCCCGGCGACGTCGCGACCACAGACGGAGGAACTCGAGTCCCCTCGACCGTCCAGGGAGCTCAGTCTCTTGATTTATGACTCGCCTGAGATAGAAAACTTTCGGCGTATTTCCAGATATGCGCGAAAACAAAGAACTTGCTTTTCTCGCGCAAGGAGCCCTTATCGCTAGTGATCCACGGGGCATTAAGGCAGAGCTATCTCTTGTGTTTGCCGGAGTCAATATAACAAATTCATTGAAATAACTCTTAATGATCCCCATGGTCAACTGTCAGTGCTTGTGACTTCAATGTGAGGCTTTTATTTCTTTATTTAATGAACGCTATTGGTCACTTGAACTGATAACACATGCATTTAAAAAAATGTGAGTCACTCAATGTGACCCCTTTTCCGTGCAGGGTATCCTCAACAGGCAAGTGGAACTGCGAGGAGAAAGTTCGAAATGAATAAATTCGGAAAATAATTCTCAGGGCAGATTTCACGGAGAAACCATCAGAATCATAATTTGTCGCATGTCTCCCACGATACGTTTATTTTCTCTCCGTTTTTAAACCATTCCATGTTTATCGTATTGGAACGAAAGAGATTAAGATTAAAAGAGTAACCTCCGTTGCTTAAACTCTTAAATCGAGATATAAAATGGTTTTCCGTGAACTCAACGCTACACCTTCAATTGCTACCTCATTAACTCCGTATAAATAGTCCACGAAAAATTTGCTTTGCGATTCCGGAGAGATGAATATTTCTCTATAGCCTTTAGCAGTCAGTATTCTTTCCATAATAATTGACCCTAAAAATTCAACCATGTAAATTTGTTGCATTTGTAGTTCTGGCCACCGACTATTCACCTCCGGTGTGTCATCCATTACAAAACATTTAGATCTGTCCTCACATCAATAGCTTTGATTGAAGTGAATGCGCTGTCATCTTTTTTCAGTTTCTTCTTCATTCAAGCCAATTTTGTGACGACTTCTGAGACACTTTCGGAATTGTCTTCCACTTCTTTCAGCTGTCTTTATTGCCTCCAGCACAACATTCTCCAGTGTGTCTGAAATGCTGAAATTGTGGTCATACCTACGAAAATAAATTCTTTGGCAACACCTATGTTTGACTAAAACGCCGTGGGACATAATTCTCTTTAGACAAACGGAAGTTTACATAGTACCACTGCTAATCGTGTGCAGAAGAGGTATCGTTCACTTACCATTTGCCAATAACCGCATTAGTCAGAAATATATTTTCTTTTTCGCACTCCACCCCACCAAAATGACCTATAAACCTCAACATCCCACCACCTCCCATTAAAATTCACATCTTCGCTCTTCTACATATTCTCTCAATCAATTTCATTTTCCTTGACATTACATATAACATTTAATTTTCATCTCCATAAAATTTTGATCCATCCCTTCCCTATGCATCCATTTAAAAAAAATCTCATCATTCTTTCATCCTCTCCCCACTACGTCGGGATTTTGAGACCACAAGAAGATAATCTCGATTTTACAGTTTTCAAAAAGCGCCCATCATCCGGCGCGGGCCTTGTCGTTAGTGATGACTGGAAACGGGTTTTCCACTAATGCATTAGATGATTGTGTCCATCCTCTTCTGTACTTATAAATATGAAATGGTCAACGTTAAATGATTCATTTTATCTCGTTCAGCGTCTATAACCTTCACGCAACTTCTCAGAAGTGCGCCGTAACACAAAAATGTAAACTTTTATCACCAAAGTTGTGTGATTTTTCGTGCACCAGGGAACCTTTCCCATGTACTCGCGAGTTCCTTTCCTTTCCCTGTGTCGCCCAAGGAACTCTAGGCGACACAGGGAAAGAAACTCGCCACCCTGATATGTACATTTCACACCCTATGGCGCTTACTAAGTACAGATCTTACCCTTTAGCCAACTTTCGGGTTTATTAATGAGCTTTTTTAGCAATGAGTGGATTAAAGTTGCTATAATTGTGAAGCAAGCCTTCGTGGGCCACTGAAACGCTCCCGCATGCAACTTCGAACGGGCTCCACAGTATCTCCACCAGCCAACCGCCGGCCGTCCACTGTGCGTCGCAGTTGCTTGCAGTCGTCCCGTCCCAGCCCACCATCCAACTAGACTGGGAAGAATCTTTGGAAAAAAGTCCGACCGGGATCGATGCCAAACCGCGAGTGCAGTCCCGCTCCTTCTTCTTCGTGTGCCGAGCACGACAGAGTGACGGATCCGGCGCGCGGTGTCGCCGCAACGAATGGGATCGACGGCCGCACCGAGTCGTTTCCCGTCGAACGGCGTGCGTGGAGGAGCGAGATAATGAACACTTTACGGTCGGTTACCCCATGGTCTCATTTGATTATTTTTCAGTTACTATGGGTCCGATTGACCCAATTTCCTACGCTCGGTCCCTCGCTACGAACGTCACTGCTTGCTTACCGCTCGCTGCCTTCTCTCCGAAAGTCGATCTCGCCTGAAGACGAGACACCGATCTCTCCAGAGCAGCGATGTCAGCCTCCCCGCGGTTGCGAGCCGAAGAGAGCACGGAATTCAGCAAGCGACGGCATTTCGCCGAGGACTTCTGAGAATACGTAAAAACATTTTAGAAACGAAGAACCTCTCGAAATCCCATGGGATAGAATCGACGGGTGTTATGTGAGAAGGCCGTGGACTAATTGGAGCATGAAGATCTCCAAGCAAATTGGTATAAAATCCTAATAAATGTTGTTTACGAATTTGACTCTTATTTCCTACAAGGTAAATGTTTTTACAAAATTTGACATGAACTTGTGAAAGGTCTGATGGAACGAAACGGGGCAAACGTGTTGTCGAGCAGGCATAAAAAATATGGGTTGCAAAATCACCACAGCCAAATGTTCATCAATATTACGTCCCTACGAAAGTGTGTCTGGAAAATATGACGATGGTCGGAAAAGTTAGAAAAAGTTAGTCGTAAGGATTTGCCAAATCTTCGTTAAAAGTAACAAAAAAACAATTAAATGCCCATCTATATGCATTAGCCCATCAATTCGCGCAAATGAGGGCCACCTCCGTATTATTTGCCCGAGAAAGGCGATTTCAGTATATTTATTTCTACAATATATGATGAGCACGAGACTTCCATTGTTAAATTAAAGTGGAAACTTGATATCGCCTCAAAATATCCTCAATTTGCTACAAATTTATAGCCCACATACCAAACATAAATTCGCGCTATTTTGTGAAAAAAATCCGATGGACTTCAAACGAAACAATCCATAAAGAACATCAGTCCCCCTTATCATTTTGGAAGAGATACAAGTATACGCATACCAGCTCCATATGGTTTGAGCTCCGCTTCTCGCTCTGCATCGAAGCGATCCATATCCTGAACGGAATGGAAGTCTGATAATTGGTGACTCCACAGTTCAAAACTGTAAGATAAAAACCACTGAAATCCCACTGATTAATGGTAGAATCTCGCAAAAAGAGAACACGAGGAAATTTGCGAGTGCCAACTTAGTGCTAATATGAGCCGAAAGCGGAGCTTCTCGAGCAGAGAGAATATTGCCCGCCGAACACCAATAAATCTCAAGTTGAAATATTAGGTACGTTTATTTGAATGAATAAACCTATAGCTAACCCAACCAAATTTATAGATTGACTGTATTAGAAAGAAATCAAGAGCTCTACGGCCTCAGATTAAAATAATAAGGGGGGTAAATTACAATGGCCGTGATAAACAGTCGCAACTCTAGTCAGACTAATTGCTGTGTTGGTTTTCGCGGGAACCACGAAAGAGACAAAAAACAACCTCTCAACCAAGAATACCCTCTGTGGTGGTTTACGGGAAATTAATCCACGCCAGGGACCACACACACTGTCCTTATCCTGTCTGGAATCCTTCACGAGGCTGTGAGACCCCGTTAAAGATTCCAGGTGGAAATGTAATCCTTCACGAGGCTGTAGGGAAGACCCCGTTAAAGGTACCAGGATGTTCTACAAGTACACACTCTGTGCCTATCCACGAAGAACGAGCACATACCATTAAAACACACTACCACTCAATAAACGAACGAATGAACGAAGATAACTTCGTCTTCGCTCCTTGTTTCCAGATTATTCCAGAAGTGGGGGCCTTTGAGTGTGTGTGTGCGTGTGCGGTCCCTGGCAGTAGGGTCAATTTCCTAGTATACCTGTTGGGGAAACACCCCCTGTGTAAATGTGAACGTCCTAATATTTTGAAAGCGTGTCTCATCACTGGCGAGGGATTTACGTTCCCCGTAAATCACCACACTAATCTCACTCAATATTCTCCTCCTTTCTATTCCTTTAGAGTGGTGTAAAAAAACACTTTACGGCTTAAGGAAATATTATTTAATATAGTCATTCTGTGGGTCGCGGTAGTTCAGGGGTAGAGCGCTGGACTACAGACCGAAGGGTTCGGGTTCAATTCCCGGGCACCTGTAGCTCCGCCCTAGCTATGTGATTATCCGGGTACCGGATTTTCCTGGAAAACCATAACCGGCACAGGGAAAGGAACTGGCCCCTCTGCCCTTACGTGTGAATTTCACACACCGTCTTGCTTAGTACTGGGTGCACTGGCCATCACCTCCTAAATCGACCTTCGGGTTGAGTACTGTGTTTATGGTTTTATGATCAATCTGAAATGAGGCCGTAAGAAGCTCAATTTATCCATTCGAACCAACTTTCAAGAACCCAGCAGCGCATATTCAGGAATGATACCATTTCTGATCATCGCCTCCTCAGGTATCCTCAATGACCCCGACGAGTCCAGCACGAAGCGGCGGTACTCCTCGGACCCGGAAATGCAAAGTTCGGGTGAAGAAATCTGGTTCTTGAACTCGGGAAAATAGCGCGCCGCTGCACCCCATGCCACCTTCTTCTCGGATGGTAGCGTGAGTGAGTCGACTGATTGACCTCCTGCCCTTCACCAATTCGAATAGCGTGGCGAATTGAAGCGGAGAGGGAAGGAGGAGATTCCCTCGCCTCCTCTACCCTTATCCTTCATCGCCCTGCGGCCCCGTCAATTTGAATTTCGGCTCTACGCTTACCCGGTTTTTGATATCCTGATCTGCGGATCTACTCACACCTATTGACATCTTTGTGGAATAAACGGACTACACTTGCGTCTTGCTGCGTCGCCTCCCTGCGACTGCGGTGGAACAGGCTCAAGCTTCATCCCTTCCCCTTATCCCATCTCGTCGCCTGGTGCATCCCGTCCTGGTTCCCCCGTGGACCAGGGAGGTTTTCAGCGTCCTCATCGGACTATTAAGGTCATTGGACCGGTGTACAAGGAGACGCCGTTATCAGCTCCTCTCCCCGGCGTTCGTCGCCCGTTCACGCCGCTCAGCGACGCCGCTATGAAGCGGGCACGCACGTCTGCGGACGTATTTGTCACGATTCCGACGGCCAAATCTTTCGCCATCTAGCGACTGAGACAGACTCATCAGAGCAGGTCTTGGATACGGACCCTGATCCGATCCAGGATGCTACGGAGGCTGCTGCTTCTCCTCTGCCACGCACCAGCCGCGGTCCTCGTCCTCCGCTCGTTGTGTACGACGTGGAGGACGTAAGTGCTTTCCGCGATCTGATCCGATTTTCTGTATCGGATTAGTCATTCACCGTGGCGTACGGGGACACTTCCGCCCGGGTGCAAACCCGAACCCTGGATGATTTCAGGAGTCTTCGAGCGGCCCTAACAGCGGCAGACGCCCAGATGTCTACTTGGGGAGTCGGGGAGGAAAAGACTACGTCTTTTAACTTCCGCGGTCTCTCTCCGAGACACCATATTGAACACCTCCTCAAAGACCTTCGTGCCCTGAGGATCGACGCCCACCGCGGTCGCCAATTGATATCCCAGGGGAAACCCATCGGCGTCTTCGTCGTGGCGATTTCATCCACCTCGACTATATCTTTAATTTAGGCGTTGCGTAGCGATGGCAACAACGAGGTGACTGTGCGCCTCCATGTGTACCGCGATCCGTAGTTTTGCCATCGCTGCTCGCGCTTCGGGCACGGCAGCTTCTTCTGTTCGGCGTCTCCCCGTTGTCCGCTGTGCTCCGGTGGCCACTCGCTGCAGGAGTGCCCGCGGACAGACAAGGAGAAATGCCCCAGCTGCGACGGCGAGCACACCGCTCTTTCGCCTCTGTGCGAAAAGTGGCGTGCAGAGAAGGAATGTCGCAAGGAGAAGCCGACGAGGAAGTGCCGCGGACGTCGTGGACGTGGCGCCGCTGCTCCTGCTGCCGTTGAGAAGACGCAGAAGGCTGCCGCTTCATCGTCCGTTGCCGCTCCGAAACCCGCTTCCTTGGGGACAAGGAATGCCTGGTTCGGCGGCGACGCATCCCGCGGCGCGGCTCCGCAGCGCCCTGCACCTCGGCCGCGCCTCAGCCTGAACTTCCCGGTGCTTCCGGCTCTTGCTCCATCTACCACGGAGACTGCTGCGTCGCTTCGCGTTCCCTTGCGGGAGCGCCGTCGCCAGGTGCGCTTGTCAGTCCAGCAGCCGTCGGCCCTTCCGGGGACTACGACCACTACGTCGCCGCCGACTCAGTCGATGTCGCTGACGGAGATAATCTCCTGAGCGTCCTCGGGACGCTTGCCACCATTTCGGCTGCTCTGAAGTCTCACCTGCAAGTCCTTTCGGCGACGCTCCAGCAGTTACCTGCTCTTCTTGCCGCGCGCCATGGACAATTCACTTCCAAGACGCCGAAACCTCGTCATCACGTCTTGGAATGTGGGAGGCGCCGTGGAGAACAAGACGCCAGAGATACTTTCGTTCCTGTCTCAGCAGCGATCCGAAGTAGCTCTTCTGCAGGAAACTCACCTGGGACTGAAGGATCGCTGAACCGTTCCTGGATTCCGCATCTTTCGAAACGACAGAGCATGACGGGGAGGAGGGACGGCAATTTTGGTCGCGAACCATCTTCGGACACAGCGTTTAGCTCTGCAGCCTTTCCTGTCCACGGAAGGCACTGCCATCGAAGTCCTGGAGTGTGGCGAGGGTCCTCTTCGCCTCACTTCTGTCTACATTCCACCGCAGGCAGTCATTCGCACGAATGAACTTGCGGCGTTATTCGTGGGATCTGTTCCCACGACCTCTGCAGGGGATTTCTATGCGAAATACCCGGACTGGCATTCCCGGATTGGAAACGCTAGGAGATTGCGCCTGCGGCAGTGGATTTCGCAGGAATGACTTGCAGTTATCGGTCCTCGAACGCCGTCTCATTTCGCTACTTGCGGGACGAGCGACGTCTTGGACATCCCTGTGCATGCGGACTTGCCGACAGCGATCTCTGCGAGAGGATTGCACGCTCTTGACAGCGACCATCTACCGGTGATCTTTCAACTGGCACAGCGCCCGCTGATTATTCCGAAGCGGACATTCCGGGATTACGCTGCCGCTGACTGGATTCTTTTTCGCTAACGGATCACGGACAGGATCGATTCCATTCCGCTGCCGCCTGCCGTCGGTTCTCCTGAGCGCCCCGCGAGGGAATGGAATCATCTTGCTATCCTGCGGTCCATGCGAGAGGTGATCAGCGAGAAGAATCGGCTCCGTTGGCGATTCCTACGCTCCAGATGCCCGGACATAAAGCGCCAGCTGAATGCCGCCCAGCGCCGCATCCGCGACCAGATACAGGACTTCAGAATCGCCAGCTGGGAGAAAAAGGTTTCCTCTCTCTCTCCAGACGATGATTCCCTGTGGAGGATGGCGAGGCGCCTAGGAGTGAGAAGTGAGTGAAGGGAAGATGCCCCACTCCGTACTGCGACAGAGATTCTGCGTACGCGGAGGAGAAAGCCGCCGGGATGGCGGCTCACCTGGAGGAGGTTTTCTCCTCTTTGCAGGATGACGTGGTCCAGCCTGATCCCCTGACATCGCCTGTTCTTCCGCCAAGGCCGCCGAACCACGTTCGCGACCGCGATGAGCTGTCGCCGACTATCGCCGAGGAGGACCTTCGAGGGGCCGTAAAAAACTGAAGCGGCGGAAGGCGCCTGGGCCGGACGGCATTACCAATGCCGTACTCGTCCAGATGCCGATCTCTCTAGCCACGATGCTATTGTGCATCTTTAACTCGTGTTTCGCCATTGGGTATTTCCCATCCCGGTGGAAGGCGGCGCGTGCTGTCTGCATTCTAAAGACGGGGAAATCACCGGCGTCGGCGAATTTTCGTCCGATCTCCTTGCTCGACGGCCTGGGAAAGCTGTTCGAGCGGGTCTTCCTTCAGCATCTCGTCGTCCTCGCCGGGGAGCTCAACGTCATCCCTGATCACCAGTTCGGGTTCCGCTGCGAGCATTCCACGACGCACCAAATCGCGCGCTTGCTGAACATTGTCACTGAAGGTTTTAACCGACGGCACTCCACCGTCGGCGCCTTCTTTGACATCAGCAAAGCGTTCAATCGCGTTTGGCACGCCAGCTTGCTGTGGAAAATTGAATGTTTGGGCTTCCCGCGATGGGAATCGGCGATCGCAGCTTCTTTGTTTCGCGGAAGGTCGTTCTGCGTATCCTAGGATCATGTAACATCGGAGAAGCGTCGTATACGTGCAGGCATTCCTCAGGGAAGTTTGCTCTCGCCGCTTCTCTTTAAGATCTACACCGCAGACATCCCCGCAGACTTCGGCAACAAAGTCATCGTCGCGACATACGCGGACGACTCAGCCATTCTGGCGAGGTCTTGCAGGCAATATCAGGCGGCTCGCTACCTTCAGCATGCAGTGGATATCATCCTGGCATGGCTTTCTCGTTGGCGCCTCGGCGTGAACGAGACCAAAACCCAGACGATCGTGTTTTCCAAGGGAACGAAGGAGCCCGGCGAGATTCTCGTCGGTGTCACTGAAGTTCCTTGGATGAAATCGGTTCTGTACCTGGGTGTGGTGCTCGACAAGTGCCTCTCCATGCCGCACCACGTCAGAAAAGCGGCAAGCACCACGACGACGGCAAGACATCAACTCGTACCCATTCTCGGGCATCCCTGTATCGCGCTTCTACGGCAACTTCACCTGTTCGCGGCGGTGCTTCGCCCCATCCTCACATATGCGGCACCCGTGTGGTGCGGCATAATGTGTGATGCGGCGAGGGTTGCACTCAGGAAGGCGGACAGGAGAAACCTTCGAGCGACGCTGCGTCTCGGATGGACTCCGGGAAATGCAGCGCTGGGGAGATCGCCGAGACATCTCTCGATCTCGAGACTCTCGACGGACGGTGTTCTCCGGGAGCGGGCTGCTTCTTCTTCTCACGGGGAAATCCGCGGCATCACTGATGTCGCGGTTTTTCCGTGGGATAAGCATCCCCGCCCGCGTGAAGGCACCGGGATCGCCGAGGACCAACCTCCGATGAAACGGAGGAAAATCGTCGGACATTTCGAAACTTTTTAGCTCCGAAATGGTAGGACAGTGGCGGGGACCTTTGGGCACCCCCGGGCGATCAGAGACGAACATCGCTGAGGAGCAGGGATGCTGGGCAGCAAGGAGCGTCGGCACGTTTTCCGCCACCGCACGCAACAAAGTTGCGGCCCCGTCTCCGGCCGGTCAGCCCCCTCCCCTTTCGACCGTCATTCCCGCCTCCCCTCACTCCACTCGCCCGCCCGCCCGCTCTCCGGCCCGTTACCCGGATCCGATCCGCCTCTCTCCGTGCGATCCCGGCTTCGTACGCCCACGAGTCGCCGGCGGACGCTCACGACAGACTCTCCACCCCTTACCCCTCGTCGCCGCCACATCGCCCTCTCCCGACGCCAAAAAATATCTCGCGGCTGGGCAAGCGCACCTCCGATCCGACATCCCGATGCCAACCTAAATTTGGGGAAGTCCACCTCAGCCATTCTTCAACCATCTCGAGAGTGGTCCGCAGCATTCAACGCGCCCTCGAAGCATAACCTGGCGGCGGCAGACACCCCCCGGCACACGCCCTTGCGGCGGCTTGAGGGGGTATTTTGTAGATGTAGGCCTTTTTCAGGAGATGCTGGAAGCAAGATGACTGGCGGGGCTTAAATCTTTAGAAATATACAAATCATCAAGAGTTTAATGAGTTCATTGACTTGGAATGAATGATCCTAGCGCCGCTTTCATTGATAGGCGAAATCATAGCGAGAAGGCACATAATCTGCAGGATTTATCGCTATAGGACGTCATCTTTCGCAAACTTCGTGACTGTGAAACTGGGAGTGAGACTGTGAAAAACAGTAGTAAATGTTGTTTTAGACAATTTTAATTGGTCGGCCATTACCCGGGATGGTAGCGTCTTTTCCTGGCTTAGGAAGGAGGATAACTTTCCTTGATTTCCAAGGGGAAGGGATTTCCTACTTACGTTTGTATACTCTGCATACCATTCCTAATCTGCCATTGGCTCGAAGAGTACCATTTAAACTGAGTGTGAATACAAAATTCTAGCTTAGTTGCGTTTGCTGTGAATCCTAGGATTCAGCGGAGGAAAATCCTCAGCCAGCATTCGGTTTCGTGGACGCTTAATCGAAATGCTTTAAAACGGCAATTTCGAAGCTACGCTACATCAAACTATAAGATGGAGCTTATTCTTGGCATGAATCTCTGTTTTTGGCGGATTTTTCTACGCAGTACTTGTCCCAGTCAATGTACGGTAAATTTGTGTCACCAGCGATTATAATAATACTGTTGCTATGCTTGTTACTAAGAGAGGATATTTGGTCGTCGAGCCTGTGTAGAATATCTGTACTAGAATCTGGGGGTCTATAAAATGAGCACACGAATAGGCTCTTGTCGTTGTAGTCCTTGTAGGATGGTACATCAAACGCTTTCTATGCTATTTTCGTCGTATTCGTATCTTTGGCTACTAAGATGTGATTTTACAGCTATGAATACTCCCTCACCTATTAGGCCCGATTCCGATTATCCCAATCTATTAGGGCCGTTCCTTCTGTAAATTGTGAAACCGCTTGGAAAAACTTCGTTGTTTGCTATAACTCCCGTGAGCCAACTCTTCGTTCCAACTACTATGTCTGCGTTTGTACGTACAAAGATGTGATCAATATCCGATATTTTGTTTCTAATGCTGCGGCAATTTAATGTTATAATTGTTATTTCGCCAATCACTTTTTCTTTTACGGTTTTATGTATGCTCAGAAAAGTGTTTGGCAACGATTCGTGGTTAACAGAGGTATAAGTATTATATTCGCACGCATTACTATCTATTACGTATTTCGAGGCATCAATTTTAATACCTTTACGTGGGTTGTATGTTGCATTAAAGCAAGTTTTTGTTTGTTCTATTATTTTTGGGATCTGTGAGGCGTAACCTGATCTCAAGTGACAAAAAGCGCTGGATTCTACTTTATTTATCCCAATACATGACCTGCGCTCGTGCCTTCCAACTATGCTAAACCCTAGAAACGTGTTCGCGTAACCTACGCGCTACAAATTGTGATGCCACGGCAGTATAATGGAGCCCGGAGCGATTTAGAGGTACCCGACACGATGAGAGGACAGGCCTCAGATCAACAAAGTCCGCTCCGATTTCCCGACAGAATCCCAGCAATCTCTCGTTTAAACCCTCTATTCGGCTCCAAACGAGCCTTCCGTGGTCAGTACGTGGCACAATACTACAAATACTTAATTTAATTGGGACCTTCAACTCCGCCTCAACCCGTTTCACCTCCGAGTGCATCTCCTTAAAGAGCGCAGAATCTCTTCACATCCACGTTCTGAGGCGTCGTTTGTTCCCATATGAGCCACAATGTGTAGGTTTGAGCCATCCGTATTACTGACAGCCAGCCGCCTTCACCGCCTGCGTCGCTTGAGGTACCCCGCCACCTGGTATACACCAGGAGGACAAGAGTCCAACACCTCCCTCCTGTTGGACTCTGCGGCGCAGCGGATGCATTATGCGCCGGACGTTAGAACTGCCTAATGTAACGATTCCCTCCCTTTCCGAGCGCTGATGTCTTACTCTAGGCAGCTTACTCTACCCTCGGAGTAGGGGTAGGAGCTGCAGATACGGTGGTACTGTCATCCGTCAGCACCTTGTTCCTGTTGGAGATGGCGATGGTATCTGCCTCCGCAGAGTCCAATCCTGGCCGCAGCGTTACCTTCTCATTGCACAGATACAACCCTCCAATCGTTGGATTTACGGACATGAGATACTCCCTCAGTGAGAGATGGGACACGAGGTAGGTGTCTAATCGCCCATCCACGTGTAGAATTCGGACGAATCCGTGCATCCTTATGGGTGTGTCGGGTTTTCGTATTCCCACCCCGAGTACCATCTCTCCCGAGGGGGGCCCTCCCGCCGGTGATCTCCGAACGAAGTTCCCGCACCATCCTCTCTAACATGACGATACGAGCCCTTAGAGCTGCGCATTCGCCAGTGCCTTCGAGCATGGCAAGTTTCATCCACCCATAAGTTTCATCCACCGAGCACCGGCTTACAATATGATATACCGATTTCCCTCCTGGCACATTGAATCTTCTGCATCATATTCAAGTGGAAATATAGACATTTCACTTGTCCTATTATAGGTAATTACAAATAAATGCATATAGAGTGTGGCCATTTTCTGTAACCACGGACAAAAGAAATTGCAGAAACCCAATATATCCGTTGACGGAGGATAGTAGAGATTTTCAGTGTTTGAGAATGACCAGGACTTTAACTTTATATTATGAGCTAGAAATGATAAAACTTTAGTTATTAAAACAAACATGTACACATTCAAAGAGCACGCGACGTGATTCAGATGATGCATTTGCACGACACGAGTCATCTAGAATATAACCATATTTGCCCTAATTTAAATAATGATACCATTGGTACATCATCGCGAAACTTCAATTATACAAAAAAATCTCTTTAGTTTTTCTTTTCACAACTTAAATTGTATTCTCCAAAATGTTCATTTCAGACAAATACTCCCTTATCACCCATCCTTCCCACTTGGTGATTTAACCACCTGCCACAAACCTTTTTGGTGGGTCGCGGGGTATTTATGTCAATGTCGACGCATTCTAACAATCAACTACATCTACATGTATTTAAAACCCCGGAAACCGCCGCAAGGGCGTGTGGCGGGGAGTGTAAGGGCACCACCCGAAATTAAGAAAGAAAAAAATGCATGCAAAAGCCACAAAAAAAACATTGTATGCATTCATCCAAAAAACCTTACACCCCACACACATGCAAAAACACAAGATACCAACTAATATTCACATGCACCTACAAATATACCTGATATCATTGCAACTTTTAATGTTGTTCCGACTGGTAAATTAAATGTTTTTAATATTCCTAAAGTGACTTCGATTTCTAATTATTATGATTTCTGATTGTCGGGGGATAGAATGAGTATTTGTATCAATCTGTCCTGGAATCTGTATCCCTTATTTTGTCTTTGTGCGCAACCAAAGCGGTGCGATTCCCCCGTCACCAGAACTTTGTGTGGGAATTGCACACGCGCTGCCTTTTGCCAAGGATCTGCCTTCCTCCCATTAATTGAACAGGTGTATTTCACACATTACGAAGTGAAATATAACCTAAAACATCAAGAAAACCTCGGATTGAACACTGCGGATTGGCATGTGCACTCATCTAGTTGTTACCCTGCAATTTGTCACAAGGAAGTGTGGCAGGGGCTGCTAGGCCACCAACCTTTAGTGCAGCCAGTATTATTTTATTTTCAGTCCGTTCGAATTGCCGTACATGTACATCTAAATCTATACATTACCACAAAGCCGCCGAATGGATGTGGCGATGGGTGGTTGGCCAGCAACCATGCATGCGCAGTCCCAATCATACCACTTCTACGCAATTATTAGATGGATCATGCAATGAAACAAAATTAATAACTCGAAATAAGGTATTTTTTGTAACAATTTTCAATAACAGGGTACTAATATTCAAATCATGCTGTAGAACTGTTAGAAAGATTGGCCTATTAAATAAAAAAGAGTATGCAGGTTATCGACAAAATTTATGTTACCAATTGTAACTATCTCCTAAGCGATTGCTGCCATATCTATTGTGATCGGTAATTGTACGAGCAAAAAACAACATTTTAAAATTACCCATTCTACTTTCTATCTCCCTGATTTTACGTATGTAATCTGATCTACTTCAGTAAGTTGGGGCCTGCTTGATTTTGACATGCTCATATAAGTTACCTGCCTCAAATGTACGCAGTAATTTTCACTTTTATTTGAAGCTATGGTCAACTAGTGACCTCTACCCTAATTCTTCCAGTAGTGTCGTGACACTGCTACCTTGTTCATAACAACTTTTCACAAACATAACCGCTCTTCGTTGCAGTCGATCTTGCTCCAAAATTAAGCGTAGTTCGTTAGGATCCCAAACACTTGCAATATACTCAAGGTGGGGCCTAACTAACGTGAAATAAGAAAATTCCTTGATCTTTCATTACAATTCTTAAGTATCCTTTTAATGAATCCTAACTTTTCATATCCTGTTCCGAAAATTTCACGAATGTGTTTTCCCCATGAAATATCCTTAGTGATTGCTACACCCAAATATTTTACCGATTCTACGCTTGTTATGTTAGTTCCCTCTATAATGTTAATGTTTTTTGGTGAAATAACTTCCTCCAAAATTTTATCGAAACATTATTTAAATTTAATCCTAGGTCTCACGTCTCGCACCGCTTTTGGATTGCATTCAGGTCGTTAGTTAATGATACTCTTATCTTCAGGACAGGATCTTTATTACTGGATGTTTACCCATATACATGTATCAATAATATTAATAAATGGACGAAGTTAACTGTAAACCGAAGACGTGATGATTTGTGTAAACCGAAAACGTGATCTTGCATCCTGCAAGGAAAAAGTGACTCCATGGCATATCTAGAGAAAATAAAACGAGTTAATGAAATTGAGTTTAATTACCAACGATGGGGATTCACATTAGACCTTTTCTTGAATAAAGCGGTGAAATAAAAGGAGGAACCAGTACATATTTAAAGGAGGCGCACCACTATCTTCCTAGGAATTCCTCTGCTTAAAGCAGTGGCGCATTGTCAACTCAATGCCAGCGGCCTTTATGCGACCTTCCATTGTTTTGCATGCGGCCCGCGACATCTGATGCGGCCTTATTTCATTTAACTTTGAAATATCATAACGTAATTACTTTTGAAACAAAAAATAACTTAGTTTCACTGGCAAATTTAATAAATGCCCCTTTTTTAGTTACTATATTTCGCCGATGCAATAATGTAAACAAAATTCACGAAATATTTCTCTTTCTCTGCTCTCCTAATGCGGCCGGTTTACCTGGTTAATGTTTCCGTTGATGTACAAGGTTGTACACCGCTGCCCTACGCAGTAAACTGTAAGAACACTTCGTGTAGGTTATATTCTCGCTCGCCCCACCCCGAGGGCAGGGCATCACCCGGAGCGGGGTAGGGCGATTGCGCCACTTTTATTCGGCACAAGGACCCCCACAGCGCACTCTCGTCGAGGCGGAGAGGTTTCGAAAACTCTCACGGCCGCTGCCCTCGCGCTGGTCGCATCGCATTTCCATCCCGCCGGCGGCGTCTCACCGACGACGGCGGTGGTGAGCGTGCACCACCATGGCCGAGTAATTGCTTCCTTCCTTGTGCCACCCCCACCCTCCCCTGGACACATAAGACAATAGTTTCGCGATAACTAATTGTGTATCCACACCCACGTCTATCCAACCCTGACAGTAGGCCACATTTGCGGGAGTAGGAAAGAGGGATGTCGGATCAACAGCCGTTATGGAAACTGTTTGACTTTGGCAATCGGGCAAATTTGTATTTCCAACTGTTGTGGTCGTGGACAGCGCGAAGACAGAGGATGAGTAAGAGTAATCAAATGATAATGTTGTCCACGCATAATATGTAATGAGAAAGTCAAAAAGAAATGTTTTTATTCTTTAGTTAGAGCTCATTTAGAATATGCCGCAAGCATTGGGGATCCTTGGGAGAAAATCTGGCAAAAGAATAACATCAAGTCCAGAGAAAATCCGCCAGATTCGTGAAAAATATATATGACTAGAACACAAGTGCAACAGGTCTCTTAGGAGCTTTAGCCTGGGACCCCTTGAAATACACAGAGAACAAGTGAGACTTAGACTTTTAGAGAGATTCAGATCCAGCGAGTTTAACGGAACCACAAAAGGAATTATAATGGCCCCAAACTACTTAGGTAGATCAGACCACAAAGATAAAATAAGGGAGATTGATTCCAATACAGATAGATTCCGATTCTCATTCTTCCCCAGAACAATCAGAAATCAAAATGGTATGAATCCGAAGTCCATTTAGAAATATTAAAAACATTTAAGTTACAACTTGGAATAAAATTAAAAATTCAAAGATTGTGCATGTGTATGTTTGTTGGTAGTTTGTGGGTTTGCATGTGCGTGAAAGGGTTGGGGCGAAAGAGTTGTTGCATGAATGTTTACCCACATCCCATGCTTGGTTTGTGGGCTATAAATTTGTGGCTTTTGAATGCGGTTTTTTTCTAAATTACGGGTGGTGCCCTAACACCACCCGCCACACGCCCTTGCGGCGGCTTGCGGGGTATTGAGTAGATGTAGATGTAGCCCCGAGAATCTGTCTCTCGGACCACATGCGTTTAGCGGGTAGCCCCTGCTCCCTTTCGAACCATTTACTGCTCCCGAGTCATGCCCCGTCCGAATTGGCCCCCGACACGCTCTCTCTCGTAAGTGGCGGTGTGATTGAGTGACATAGGTGCACAGATGCATTGTAGATGTGTTCACGGGGATGGACCTCCTCCGAACAGGGACCACTGGGATTGTTTCCTTTGGCGCGGAAAGCGGGAGGGGGGTTGAGAATCAAGGGGAGTGGAGTGTATGGTACCTGTCAGGCAAGGGAGGACGCCACATGTCATTCACCCCATTCAACCACTCGCTTCATCCCCCCCCCTTTCCCCACCTCCTCCGGTCGCTCATAGCTGGGATTTTGTTCTCCGTGGCGGAAAAGAAGATAAGGGAGTTTGAGTGGGGGAATTACCATGCGCTTGCTACTGGAGGTGTGAGGGGAGGGTCGTCCATCCTTCGGTGGTCACGTGAGTGGGAAATGATCAGCTGTGGGAGGATGGAGAGGGGATTACCTGACTAGAGAGAGAGAGAGGGAGGAGGCAATGCAAAAGCGCAGAGCCCCTCGGAGACCCGGGACGAGAGAAGTGAGAGTGAGAGGAGTGAGAGTCCAACACTTTGCACGGCAGAGCCGATGGACACGCACGGCCACTGCGGGGTGGGCGGGGAACACAAATCACCGAAAAGGCTAAATGTTATCATAACGAAGGATTCCCATGTAAACGACCACGCGTGCGTATGGCACGGGGTGATAGGCCACTAGGTTGTTTTATCTACTAGAAATTTGTCATTCTTGGCGATGTTTATTATTTTCAGTTGTGTTCAAGAATTGGACGAAAGCAGTAAGAGTCCCAGTTTGTTTGTTCGTAGTCGGCAAATACTTTATAGCTGTGCGAATGTAAGGGTAATCGGGGAAGACTGGTGCGATAATTATACTGTAATATGCCGCGCATGCAAAGAAAGTCGGCGAGGGGTGGCATTAGTATTGAAAATGAGGAAAGAAGCGTAGGTAATAGAGTTCACGAGCTATATTACGTGAGATATATTATTAGTGGATGTAAAGATGAGCCAAATTAATTTGTCCTCATTAAGACTAGTGAATCAAAGATTAATCATACGAAAGAAGTATCGTAGGAAGGAAGAGATAGGGTACACGATCGATTAGAGGAAACCATTGTTTGTGTCCCTGGCAGGACACATTTGATACAGATATGGGATTGGAGCGTGGTCGTTGGTAAAGGCATGGGTGGTGATACGGTCGGGAACCAAGGTTTAGAAACAACGATTGACCGCAGGGATAAAGCAATAATAGTGCCCTGCGGGGGACGTAGTTGGATCATAACAAACACATGATTTAAACGCAAATTGGAATGAGCATACTTCGAAAATTCATGAGGATTCAGATAGATATCAGTTGGACTATATTTTATTTAGGCATGGTTTATGGAACAGTATGTTGACGCATTTCCCTGGAACAGAATGTGGATTCAGATAATGATTAGTACTAGTGACATATAACGTCGGAAACAGGAGGACAAAAAGTAAAGGCGGATGAGGAAATGGAATATAGTCATTAAATAGTGCGAAAAGGATGAACAGGAAGCAGCGGAAAATGTTAATGAGGAAGAAGTTAGGAGAGCGATATGAACCTATTAAAAAATAAACCGAGTGACAGAAACCAAAATGTAGGAACTCTGAATAGAAAAAGTGCATGGAAGCCGAAGATTACGGTCGAGATGATGAGAAAGATGGACGAGAAAAGGACGAATGTAAACAGAATCGGAAGAAGGAAGTTAGATATGAATAATTAACAAAGATGGGACGTCCACATTAAATTGGAAACTAATGGTGCGAAAGAAGCAATATGAAAGTCGCAGTGCGAGAGTATGTGGTTTATAAAAGAAAAGTGGGGTATTCGGGGTAGAATGCAAAATGTAGCCTCTCCAACTCAAAAGTCAACCTCACCTGCCCGCGGTATACCCTGCAGCAAATAACGAGGCTCTGGCGACCAAGCGTCTCCCGGAATATGGAGTCACCACCTTATCAAGTGCCAACGGCCTCCTTGTAGGGCGGATAAGCTGATAAAGTGTCACGGCATCCTGTTGTCCTGGGGGTGAGAAATCACCCCTAAAGGCGGATGAATACCTCATGATTAACGGTATCAGGATGGATAATGTAACGGGAACCTACTCCATTAAAAACCAATATTGGTATCCAAGAATCCGCAGTTTAATCGGACATGAGGCAGTCTCAAGTAAAGTATTCCGGAGTAATAGTCCCCTTTCGGATCTCCGGGCGGGGACTGCTAGAGATATCGCTTCGTTGAAGCAACCTCGCACCCGAATTGGAACGTGGAATGTCAAAATACTATTACAAGTTGGAAAACTTCCAAACCTGATAACAGAAATGATAAAAATGAAGTTAGATGTATTAGGAGTCGCGAAAATGAGATGGCCTGACAAGGGGGACTTTTGGAGTGGGGACTACAGCTAATCCACACTGGGACAATAGGGAACCAGCCGGGAAGAGGAGGGGTGGGATTGGAGCTAAGCAAGGAAATGGGAAAGAGAGTGAAAGGATACGTGCAATACAGTGGGAGAACTATTCTAGTCAAGTTAGTTACCAAACCTAAAGAGACTGTGATTGTACAACTTACATGCCCACATCAATGTAAGAGGATGATTTAAGAGAGAGGAATGTTATGATGAACTAAATGAGGCAATAAAGGGCATAAAAGGCGACAATAACCTCGTTGTGCGTGGAGACTGGAATACCATGGTAGAGGAAGGAGCTGAAAAAGGAGTAGTCGGACCTTTTGGACTAGGTAAAAGGAATGAAAGAGGTGACCGGCTTGTGCAATGAAAGATCTGGTACTTTCCCGGCATATGATTTGGGTGAATTCTTCTCGGGTCTTCCACCGGGTTAATGTCTCCATAGCTGCAGAAGCCCTGAAGACCTGAAGACGATGACCGAGTCGGGAATCGAAACGTGGGCAGCTATGGAGACATTAACTCGGTGAAAGACCCGAGAAGAATTCACCCGCCTTTTGCAGTTTTTCGTCAGAAACAAGTTTTTGATTGGAAATACGCTGTTTCAGCATCATCCTAAGAGGCGCTATGCATGGAAATCCCCCGGAGATATGAGGCGTTACCAGATAGATTACATTCTAGTCAAACAAAGATTCAAGAATCAAATAAAAGACTGTAGGGCTTACTCAAGTCCTGATATTGATAGTGACCATAATATGGAAATAAGTGAGTGCAATAATAAGTTTAAAAAGTTAAGTAAAAATATAAGTGGAAAGAAATGGAATCTAGATAAGCTTAAAGAGATCATAACCTTATTCGAAGAAACCACAAATAAGAAAATCTCAACACAGTCAGGAGTGAATGTTCAGGGATGTTGGTAGACAATTAAAGAAGGACTGAAACAAACGGCAGACGAAGTACTGGGAAGAAAAAGAATCAGTAGTTAGGAAAGACTGGGTGACAGACGAACTGATAGAGTTGATTGAACAAAGAAGGAAGCTGAAAAATATCCATACTGAGGATAGCAAAATTGAGTACAGGAAGGTCCGGAATAAAATTAAAAGGGAAGCAAAAATAGCGAAAGAGAAGTTTCTACAGGAAATATGTAAGGAAGTTGCAGAAATTATCAGCACTGGAAAACTTAAATCTGCTTATAAAATGGTTAAAACCTTTTTTGGGATCGTAAAATAATGTGCTATGTGCTTATGAATAAAGAACATGACATGCTTATATCTGAAGAAGAAGAAATGGCTAAGAAGTGGAAAGAGTATCTAGAATCCCTTTATGATAGCAATACCAGGAATGATTTATTTGAAAACGATGTAGAGGTGGACCCAGAAGACCTAGTAAATAGTATATTGAGGGAAGAGTTTAATTATGCCGTTAGATCCTTAAAAGAAAAGAATGCACCAGGGATAGATGGTTTACCAAGTGAGTTGCTAAAAGCTGCGGGCGATAAAACAATGGGATCTCTCTACCATCTGGTTTGCAAAATTTATGATGCAGGAGAACTGCCGGATGATTTCAAGAAATGCCTTATTCTACCTCTACCTAAGAAGCCATCAAAAATTAGATGTTATCATTATAGAACCATTAGCTTAGTAGTACATGTATCAAAAATTTGAATGATAATTATCCTCAGATGTTTAGACAGGAAAGCGGAAGGTCTGCTAATGGTCAGTTTGGCTTCAGGAAAGACAGAGGCACAAGAGACGCTAATCTGGCCTTGAGATTAGTCATAGAAAAACAATTGAAGAAAGACAAAGATACATACATAGTTTTCATAGACTTCGTAAAGACCTTCGATAGAGTGGAATGGAGCAAACTATTTCCAATACTGAAAGCAGCAGGTGTAAATAACAAAGATCGAAGAGTAATATGGAATACGAATCGCATGTATAAAGATTAAGTGGCGGTGGTGAGATGCGGTAATTACCAACAGGAAGCTAGAATAAAGAAAGGAGTTAGACAAGGTTGTACGCTTTCTCCGACTTTGTTCAACTTATAAATACAAAAGGGTCTAGACGAAGTTATAAAAAGGATAGATAATGGTGTTGGTGGAGTGAATGTACATGGAGTGAGAGTATATTTCCTCCGTTTCGCAGATGATGTAGCCATCCTTGCACAGAATGAAGAGGAACTAATGAAATGTATAACATTGATGGAATCTACTCTTCGTACAGAATACGGAATGAACATAAACAATGAAAAAACTAAGATCCTGGGGACCAGTAGACATGAGACTTTGCTAATGTGAGGTTAAATGGACGAAGATGAGGAAATGTAAAAGAATTCCCTTTTCTAGGAAGCAACATAACTGTAGATGGACGAAGCGTTAGCGATTTTATTAGCAGGATTAACCAGGCTAAGTCAGCCTTTAATAGGAAGTGTAAGCTTTTAATATCTAGCATTATAGACACCAAAATAAGGAAGCAGCATTAAAGCATTTGTTTGGAGCGTGTTCTTTTATGAAAATGAGACTTGGACGCTTGGAGTCGACTGCTTTTGAGCGATGGTGCTCTCGCCGCATGCTCAAAATTAGCTGGAAATAGAAGGTGTCTAACGTGGAGGTATTGAGAAGAGCAGAAGTACCAAGTCTCTGGAATGCATTAACCAAAAAAGAAGTTCATGGATAGGTCACACCCTGAGACATGATGGTCTGCCGCTCACCATACTAGAGGGTGTGGTAGAGGGCAAGAACGCCAGAGGCAGACCTATATTGAAATACATTACTCAGGTAATAAAAGATCTCGGCTACCATGAATACACGGAACTGAGGATATTTGCAGGAGATCGCCAGGCGTGGAGAACTGCTGCAAACCAACCAACAGGTTGACTACTGCAGAGAAAGAAAGAAGAAAAGAAAAGTGAAAGAATTGCCCTTTACAGAAAGTTTTATCTCTATCAGGTTGTTTTAAGGGATAATTCGTGCTCACTATTAAAGATACAGTAAAAAAATAGGAATAAAACCAGAAAAATTCAAAATAGATTAAAAGAATACATGGACGATCCATGAGATGAAGAAATCAGGTAAGAGAATTTAGACATAGGTTGATGTAGATTACCCAGAGACTAGGCGAAGAGTTTAGCCACAGGCATATTTGATTTTGAGATGACAACCTTTAAACGTGTTCTCTGGCTGCGGATACCCCAGGGGATGAGCCAACACTACAGCGTCTCCAACCTTATCTGATGCAGGATTCGAACACTGGGGCTAGCAGGCGATTTAGCGTAACGGAGTGAATACCCTGTACTGTGAATGGAAATAATGGGACTGGAAGCTATTATATACGTATATGTTTTTTTCTTACCCTGTAAGTTACCTGTATATGGATTCCATAATTTGGAGTTCAAAGAGTCTACGTAGTATTAATTTTTTGCCTGTCTAAATTGAATTGAAATGATATTTTACGACATACGTTGTCTTCATAAGCGACGAAATTATGAAAGAAATGCTCACAAAGTGATTCCTTTTATGAGATCTTCATTATGACTGCAGTGCGTAGATTGTTAAGAGTTTTGCTGCATTTTAATAAATATATTTTAAATTTCAGGGTATTTCATTATTATATTACTTGGGGACGTGGAGGTAATTGCTAATTAAAACTAAAAGTAATCATCGATACAATTGGCTTTGATTGTGCTCAAGTGAAAGGAAACATTTATTAAGGATTCGGTCAAATTTTTAATTTTCTGATCCGGATTGCTCACGGGACGAATCGCAGTTTTGCCCTAATCATGCCCATTCATTGGCAGCGTCGTCAATCATAAGTTACATACGTGCCATCGTCCGCGTCCAATTTCTTCTCCATCTCTCCATATTGCCAAGCGTCTTCCACTTCAATTGAAAAAGTGTTAGTGCCCACAGGATTGCTTCATATCGTGGCTAATGTTGCGCCTTTCCAAACTCTTATGAGGTCAAACTATTATGGGGAACTGTTATACACTACATAGGTAGATCAGACCACAAAGATAAAATAAGGGAGATAGATTCCAAAACGGATAGATTCAATTGCTCATTCTTCCCCAGAACAATCAGAAATCATAACAGTAATAATCCGAAGTCCCTTCAGAAATATTAAAAACATTTAAGTTACAAGTCGGAATAAAATTTAAAATTCAAAGATTGTGCATGTGTATGTTTGTTGGTAATCTGTGGGTTTACATATGTGTGAAAGGGTTGGGGCGAAAGGGTCCTTGCATGAATGTTTACCATGGTTGGTTTATGGGCTATAAATTTGTGGCTTCTGCATGCGGTTTTTTTTCTAAATTACGGGTGGTGCCCCACACGCCCTTGCGGCGGCTTGCGGGGTATTGAGTAGATGTAGATGAGCAGCTCATTGTCAGTCTAGCTTCACTGACAGTGGACGTCCACGAAGTGCGTGTGTACGTTTTTTGATTCTGCAGTGATGGAGAAATGAATGGTCTAACATTGCAATTTCAACAATTTTCATTCATGCTCACATAATTTTGCTCACTCTTAAATCTACCATCTACAAATTTTGTACAAGTTCTACAAGTTGCTTGCCTTCCGCCACGGAATCGCTACGATTCCCCAACCCCCTTACAATCCCGACTGGGCTCCAACAGGCTATTTCCTATTCCTAAGAATGAAATCCTCCCTCAAAGGACACCACCAAAGGACCCTAAGCGTCATCAAAGAAACTTGCACGCGTAATATTAGGACATCCTGGAATCCGCCGACCTTGCAGCAATATCAGAAATAAATCTATTTTTCCGAAACTTAACCTGATACTTTTTGTACAAACCATGTTTCCTTAAAAACTTTTTACATGTTCGTGTAGCCTACGCGCTACGATTCGTTTTGTGCTAGCTCCAAGGCTTTCGCTGTGTTTGGTCTCAAAATGCTACACTTGAAGAACAGTGACAATGTGTTGGTAGTCATTCGGGTAAATAACGGGAACGATACGACACGAGAGTCATGAAGAGCTACGATCCCACCCATCAAGTTCCGGAGACTAGTTTTCGGTGCTAAGATGTATATTAACGTTTTAACTAATCTTTTTCTCACAACTTCACATAGTGTGACTGTTGTCATTTCCATTCTCTTTTGCAAACGCTTCTTCCGCCAATGCAGTTCTCCTCTTAATACCGCGACTCCTACGTATTTCCAGCGAAGTCCCGCACATGCATACAAAATATTCCAGGTGAATGGATAAAGCGCTCTGAGGTGCACAGGGGTGTGTATATTTCGAGCTGCAGGCTCTCCGGAAACTCCATCTAATCGGCAAGATAATTATGATGACGAATAGGAGGTGGGAGTTTCGTCGGAGGTGATCGGAGCAATCCCTAGGGCCGCGAGTTGTGATATTGATGGCCGCAAACCAATAAAAAAATGGACGGTAAACATTCGACGGTGTAGCAGAACCGATGCTTAAATACTTCCCACCCACGAGGGCAAACGGTTCTTAATGGCCTTCCATACGAGATAGAATATTCCCGACTCCGTCCACGGCACCCCACACATGACCAAAGGTGGGGTACACTTGTAAGGAGGGGCCACTGCGAGAGGAAGGTGATCGGGACTTGAGCGACGCCTTCGGTGGGAAAAGGGAGGCCCAATAACGAGCGTAAGTTCTCGATATCAACAATAAGTACTGGTAAGGACCACTCATACCCGAATGAAGTAGGTATAAGAAATTTTGTTAATTATGTTATGAACAAAATTCAATCTTTACAAATGTACGTGAATTAAGCGCGGGAATGAATTGGAAACATGGCACTGCGTGCGAAATAGGATTATCTCGGTGTAAGCCTAGCGATGCTGCCACAAACCCTTTCTCATGGGCCGCAAGTGCATGGAGAATAGGCGTCTCCAGTTAGCCTTGGCTTCGTTTGACGGGCTGTGGGAAAATGTGACGGAAATGTAAAGGAGGGGCATCGCTTCACATTGTTTTGGGCCGTATTTAAAACTTTGCGGCGGGTATTTTAGGCGCCAAGTGTCCGCAAAGTAATTTGGCATCATTGAAATAAAATTATTATACAATATACAATTTCTGCGATGAGAATTCCAGTACATTCGACAGAATTATTACGAAATCAAAGATAAGAACATCTATTGTGAAGAAGAAAGCAAGCGAAGCGGAGGCTTTTGGATAGGTATATACCAATCCACTTCATTTATGCCACCTAGGGAATTATCGTGAGACCATAAAGTAATTCGAAAAATAATATAACCAAGGTTAACACCCCCAGGAATTCTGACATAAAAATCCTCTTGGGGTTTTAATTGATTTGCTGATGTGCAATTGTTCAATGCTTTCAATGAACTTAAAATTAAAAATATCTTGCTGACCGTCTGCAGCCTTTTTTGAGGGTGCTTCATTTGATTTTGGACATCACCATCTCTCGAGCGAGCATTTCCATTGCTTTGGTGACAGTCGAAACGGCCATGTACACTAAAAACTCAAAAACTATGTGAGTGACTCCATTTGCTCTGCCATCCATACTAAAAAGAAAGACTTGTACTATTCTACAGATTTTATTGTATGGAACAACTCGTTTCACCGACTTGCGGCATCATCAGGTACTGCCTGAGTACCTGATGATGCCGCAAGTCAGTGAAACGCGTTGTACCATATAATAAAATCTGTAGAAAAGTGCAAGTCTTTCTTTTGAGTATGGATGTTAATTACTTCCACGAAGCGAAGCCTGAAACAATAGAATATATTTGCTCTGGCAGTGTGTAAGTTGAAATAAGTTTTGAATGAGCACACCCGTCCATGTGGAAGAGTATTAGCATGTTTTAAAATTATTTTACATGTATTTTCACTCTATTTTACGGTCGGTGTCCTAATACTCCCCGCCACGCGACATCGCGGAGGTTTGCGGGTATTGTCTAGAAGTGCCACAATCTTCAATATTGGAAACGATGAGAGCCAAGAATATCCACGTCAATATACTAAGCTGCTCAGTGTTTCCTTATTATTTGGCCGTTCCGAAATCTTCCCCGTTCTATTACAGGAGCGGGTGACAAAACGTATAAACTAATAATTACATGTGTAGCGCTGTTGCCCTAAGACACCACACGCTCTTGCGGAGGCTTTCAAGGTAGTGTGTCGATGTAGATGTAACATTACCAAATTGCAAATCGTAGCTTTTTAAACTTTTCTTCATGCTCAAATTCCCTCCGGAAAAGGAAAAAATAATCTACTATATTTGTTAGCAGGTGTTTCGTAGTGGGAGTTAAAATTTAGCTCTGTCAAATATTTAACCTGGACGATCACGCAGCCCATTGTGAATTAGAAACATTGGCTAATCAACCTATTTGGGTACATCTTGAATAACGACGGGAAGTGTGACGGTGCTCGCCGACGGCCCAACACAGTTTCGCCAAATCAGCGTGCAAGAGTCAGTCGTGGTTGGTTATCATTTGCCGTCTCCGGAGTGGTCCGGCGGAAGGAGCACATGCGTGACTGAAAAATGCACTCGCATTTGCCCACTTTAAAAACTTACATTACATGACGAATTCAGGATTGCTTAACTATCATGACATGTACGATAAAGGTTTTGCCCAAATGACGACGGCTGAGTACCTCGAAACGCGTCGTGTCATAAAGTATTTTTAAAGTGGAGAAGTTCGAGTGTGCACATTCAAATCGTTGGAGATGCTAGGCAATCATCTCGACCGAGGATAGTTCTCGCAGTCCGTCTTCAATCTTCAATAACCTAGTAGGACATATCGTCACATGCAGGAATAATAAGGGACCCTCGTTGTATCTACACCCATGATATAAAGCCAAGCCACCGCGAGGATGAATTCAGGTGCTGAACAAACTTGAGTTGACGCGTTATTTTTATGTATTAGCTCATATAAAAACATTTGAGAGGTGGGGGTAGACCAGAGGTAGCGTTTCTGCTTGTGGAGGTCGCTGGTCCAATTCCCGTGACCGGTGAAAATTTGTCAGCTTAGAAAAAATTTGTCAATGGTTTTTCGGAACGAGAAAACCACACATTAACAGAAAAAAAACACAATAATGGTATTTCGGAATGAGGCAACGAAAAAAAATGACTCCTATTAAAAAGCTATCCTGAACCCATGGTGAAAGGCATTAGTTTCACCATTAGGTACTGGTGGCGCAGACCGAGTGAATCGGCCCGGCATCAACTACCGCAGCTGCAGGCGACATTGAAGTTCACGATATCGGCCGCAGTACTGTAGTGTGGATGGCAATCACCACATTATTCTCCATAGAATATGCAGCCTCGCATTCAAATATGACAGGATGGCTTTCCACCTGGATATATATTTCGGAGGTAAACTAGTCCCTCAATCGGATCTCCGGGTAGGGACTACTGGGAGGGGAACATCAGTCAAGGTCGATAAATGCAGAATAGGGATATGGAAAGCTAAGTCATTAGGGATGTGCTGGAGATTAGGAAATACAAAGAAGGAAATGGTTAGGCTGGGGATAGACATCCTGGGAGTGAGCGAAATTAAGTGGGTGGGGGCGCACGACTTCTGGAGCGACGGGTACGGGGTGATATACTCGGTAGACGAACAGAAAATTGCTGGAATAGCCATCATACTCAAGAAGACATGGGCAAGGAAATTATTATCGTACTGGATATATAATGAAAGGGTATTGATGATAAAGCTTGAGGCAGAACCTACGGATACAGTGATAGTACAGGTACATATGCCGACGTTTTATTCAGATGAGGAAATAGATGAAGTATACGAATAACTGGAGAGGTTCTAGGAACAGTACAAGGGGAAGAAGACCTCATAGTAATGGGAGGTATGAACGCTATGGTGGGCAAGAGGGAAGTATCGTGGGATACTTCGGATTGGGAAAACGAAACGCCGCGGGAGAGAGACCGATAAATTTTCTGCAAGGATAAAAACATGGTAGTGGAAAATACCATATTTTATCAACATTCCAGAAGTAGATACACATAGGTGATGCCTGGAGACAAAACACAGTACCAAATTGACTACATCATTGTCAGGAAGAGATACAAGAACCAAGTTAAGAAGTGTAAGAGATTCCCGGCGCAGATATAAATAGCGATCACAACCTGGTGATCATGGACTTCAGACTACGATTCAAGAAGATAAAGAAAGAGACACAACAACCCAGATGGAACACAAAGTACTGGAAGAAAAGAGCGAAGGAGAAAACCTCACCTCGGCCGTCGAAAGGGAAGTATAAGGAAATTATGAAAATGCTAGCACTGAATGTTGATGGAAAGAAATAAAGAATATAATTACCAAAACTGCAGATGGGCTCCTTGTGAGTAAGGCGGAAATATCTAAGGAGGCATGGGTAACAGCTCAAATAAGAGATCTCATAGACGAAAGAAGAAAATACAAGAATCCAAGAAATGAAAGTGATGAAGACCTCTATAAACAGTTCCGGAACCAGGTCAAATGAGAGTGCAAGAAAGCAGAGGGAGAATAGATAGAAAGTTGCTGCGAAGAAATTAATGTGAACATGAAAAAGGGAAATAGCGAGTTGGCTTATAAACTAGTGAAGAGGTAATTCGGGGAAAGAAAAACAAAATCGCAAATCATACGAGCCGCTAATGGAAAAATACAAATGGATGATGACGACATTGGGAATAGATGGAAGGAATATATTGGAGTACTGAAAAATAATATTGGGAAAATTTCACAATAGGCGATATCAGTGGATAATCATAAATTAGTTCCAATGATTATACCTGCGGTGGGTTTCAGTAGTCCAGGGGTAGAGCGTTGGACTACTGACGGGAGGGCCCGGGTTCGATTCCCAAGCAAGCCTCTTTGGGAACCTTTAGCTCCACAAAAGCCATATGATTTTTCGGGTACTAGATCTTCCTGGGAAACGATAGCCGGCGCATGTAAAGGAACTGGCCCCCATACCCTGATGTGTGAATTTCACACGCCATCGGGCTCACACTGCCAAACTGACCTTCGGATTGTTTACTGTGTTTCATGTAAGGACTGGAGAACAATAGTTTGATTTCCCACGCAGCTAAAGTTGTTCTCAGGAACATCAACAATATGATAGAGAGTAGGGTAGGAAATCATGAGCTCTACGGCCTCTAAGTTATTATAAGAGGGGAAAAACTCCAATGGCCGTAATAAACAGTCGCAGCTTTCGTCAGACCAATATGTTGTGTTGGTTGTCGCGGGAACCACGTCAGGGACCAACCACAACCTCTCGACCAGAATACCCTCTGTGGTGGTTTACGGGAAGTTATTCCAAATCAGAGACTACACACAGCCACACACACACTATCCTGACTGGAATCCTTCACGAGGCTGAGACCCCGTTAAAGATTCCAGATGGAAATGTAACCCTTCATGAGGCTGTAGAGAAGATCCCGTTAAAGATTCCAGGATATTCAACAAGCACACACTCTGTGACTGTCCTCGAAGGACGAGCACATGTACATCTAAAAAATACCCCGGAAGCCGCCGCAAGGGCGTGTGGAGGGGGGTGTTAGGCACCACCCAGAAAAGGGAAAAAAGAAAAACCGCATCCAAAACCAACACATAAATGCAAACCCAAATCCACACTGGTGCATACATTAATAGAAACGTCCTATCATTTCACATGCATGTAAATACATATCATATAGCACAGACCAATCACACACACTAGCACTCAAGAAACACACACGCACTCAAAGGACCCAAATTCTAGGAGAATCTGAATACAGGTAGAGTGCAGAAGAGGATATGCGTCGAACACGCGTGTTTCGGCCACAAAGTGGCCCTCTTCCGCGAACTGAAGGGAAAGCACCTCCAACAGAAGGTTGAAAGTCTACTGACTGACTTTCAACCTAGAATAAAATCAGGACGTATTCGTCTGTTTCGTAGTTTTCGTAAATACGTCAGATAGAACTATGAAAAACTAATGAGTACAAGTATATTACAGAAAATAGGAATAAATGGGAGTGGCAGGTGGCTAATCCGCAACCTTTACACATCTCAGACTGCTCAGGTGCGAGTGGGGAGCGGCGAGTCCGGATGGGCAGTGTTAGGAAGAGGTGTAAGGCAGGGTTGCCCATTGTCACCGGTGGTGTTCAACGTATATGTGGAGGAAATGATTAATGAGGCATGGGAAACACTGGAGGTGGGAATGAAAGTCAAAGCGGAATCCATAAAATCGGTTAGGTTTGCTGATGACCAAGCTCTTGTTTGTCAGTCTGCCATGGGGTTGTAAGCATTGCTGAGTGAATTGGAAATTCATTGCAATAGATACGGGATGAGAATCCAAATTAATGAAACAAAGGTTATGCGATTTTCCAGAAAGAGCTAAACATTAAACTGGGAGGGCAAAAACTAGAGCATGTAGAACAGTTTACCCAACTCGGAAGTGTTTTGTGGAAACATGGTAATTGAAGCAGGGTAATAGATGTAGATTGTAGGGTTTTGAAATGTGGGTGTCGAGAAGAATCGAGAAGGTGAAATGGACCGAAAGGAAAACAAATGAGAAAAAACTAGGCAAGGTGGGCGAGAAGAGTGGCTTGTTGGGAGAGATCCTTAGGAGGCAGGAAAAATGGTTATTAATGGTTTATTGATCGGCAGTGACATGTTGAAGGCTGTAATAGAGAGGAGAATGTTAGGCCAACAAGGAAAGGGCAGGGATGGGATAGGGATTTTTGACGGGATGAAGGGAGGAAGGAAGTACTCAAAGATGAAGAGGGACTCCGGGGAGAGTACCATGTTGGGTTGTATTTTGTTGGAAATAACAAAATATATATTTGAGAGTTGAGTCCATCCAAATCTTAACCGATAGATTACCCAATAAACACTTTAAGACTTCTTGTCAGAGCGGAACAGAGGGAAGCTATTGACGGCGCTAGTTCCGAGAGCCCACGAATAATCTCGGGTGTACGAGTACCTCATGGGATTGGGACGTTGCTTTTCTTGTTTTTCGTAACAATTTGAACCCCGAAAAGAAAAGAAGTTTAGGATGTTTGCGGATGAAACGGTGAATTACCATGATTTATCTTGGGATAAGGACCGCATAATACTAGCATAGGGTCTGGTTTGTATTTTGAATTAGTGCACAAAATGGGGGCCCTCATAGCAAATTGTCAGTGGTACGTATATTACTTTAAAAGTTCAACGGGGTTTGTTTACAAACTACCTGGAGTTGACCTAGAGGTAGTTGATACGGTAAAATACGTAGGTGTTCCTATAACTAAAGACAACTTGGGACACCCGCATACGTAATGTCTGTGGGCAAGCAAATAAAAAAATGGGATTTATTAGATACATTGTTGGCAGGAGTGACTACAAGGTAGAGGAACGTTGTTACCTTGCTCTTGTATTGTCTTATTTAGAAAATGCATGTAGTGTATGGGATCTTACTGAAAAAGGGGTTATTCGGGAAATTGAGTAGGGTCATCTACATCTACATAATACCCCGCAATCCGCCGCAAAGTCTTGTGGCGGGGGTTGTTAGGTCACCACCCGTTAAAGAGAAAAAAAACCGCATTCAAAACTAACACGTACATGCAAGCTGATACCCACAGTGGTGCATACATTCATGCAATAAGCCTATCATTTTATACGCATGTAAATACATATCTATATCCTTTCATTCTACACGCATGCTATTACATATGCTATCATCTAATAAATAATAGCACCATAGGATGCAGTAAAAAATGTATCTAATATCGAGCAAGCTAGAATTTGGTAAGTAGGAAGGCAAATTTCCACTCCCACAAGAACAAGCAACATAAAACGCTCTCCTTCCCAACGACGCAGGGCAGCCGGTTTCGTTAAAAACCGTTACGATAAACCCCAAAGTTTCACAGAAATGCTTCTGGAGTTTGGTTGGGTACCAAAAGAACAAAGACGATTCAGTACTAGGTTGAACTTATTAATTAAATTCTGAGCCACCACATCTTTCAACTCCAAGGTTTGGTCAATTATTCCCATTCCATCATGCATTGGTCGTTTGGCTCATTATTATAAAATTCGGGAAATGTGCCAGAACTAGCAGACTCGAGGACTGCTTCTTCCCACGAACAACACGGGATAGCAACTATATGTTTGGAGAGAGAATAAGTTCCACTTGCAACTCACAGCATCTAGGGAATAATCCGGTTTGCTCAAATGCATGCACTTTTACTAATCTCGTGTGTTTTGTTGTCAAAACCCTTCCAGTCTGACCGCATGGGACTGTCCACGCCTTCCAGCAAGCGTAACGCGACTGGCACTTGCATCGATGTGTCGATGCATTAAGGCTCCATTTTGAAGAATATTAGTAATTTGTACTTTGATTTAAACTACACCCTTTCCTAGATTTATTCTACTTATTTTTGGGTTGAAAGTAAACCATATTAAATGGATAAATCAAATTCCCTTTAATTTACATGTTGAGTAATGGATTCCTAACACCTTCAACACACGCTTTGGTGGTCATGTGTCGTTTCTCTACGAACAGAGTGACGCCGATGTGTTTTCATGCTGACGCTTACGATGGCTATCTACATCTTCATAATACCCCGCAAGCCGCCGGAGGGGCGTGTCGCGGGGGGTGTTAGGTCACCGCGTGAGAAATGGAACAAAACCACAAGCAAAACTTCCTTAACAATTGGCTCTTTCGTAGCTCGTGAAGTATATTCCGTTAGCCCATCGCTTAGCAAAAATTTTCACTGGCAACGGATATATATCCTATGTACAACTCGTCTCCAACAAGACAGGGCAATAAAGAGTTCAAATCTACACTATTATCTGCAAGCCACTGTGTACGACAAATGGCGCAATTTCACTCAGTGCATTCGTGGTGATCAATTACCGCATACAAAAGAATGGCTTGAAGAGCTGCCGGAGCTTCGATCGTCAACGCACGAGTCAAACAGCAAGCGCGCTACGGAGCTTTGTTGACGCATCCTCCTGGGGGGAGGGGGTGGGTTTACATCTGCGCTTCATCGATGAGGGGTGATTCCCGCTATCCCGGAACTCACCGGTCCGGGGAGCCCTGGATTTCCGGAATCAAGAGGATGAGGCCTGTTTTTCCTGCCCCTCTCTCCCGGCCGCTCCCTCCCCCCGCGAGTGGACGTCCCTCCAGCCCCAAACAAGTCTTGCGACGAACGCGTTTCCCGGCCGCTCGCAGCGGTGAGGCCGGGAAAACACGTTTGTGCTCACTCTGCCGTCGGAAACCCCACCCCTTCCTCCCACTTCTCCCGTCTTCATTTTCGCTCCGTCCCAAGGAAGCAGCTTCCCGTCAGCCCAGCCCCGGACACTTACCAAACAACTGTTGAAAGATGATGAACTTCGATAATTGACTGCCAATACGACACAGTGACGAGAGCTGAAATGAAACCCATCGACGTGAAAAAATCTCTTGAAATAATTGGTAAATTTATTGATTCTGTGGAAATGTTACGATGTCATATTAAGTCTATTGTCTTAATGAAATGCATCGAATTTTTTCTGAAGCTTCCAGTGACTTATCAAAGGGTAATAGATAAAAATAATAAAACGTACCCGTGTGTCTTTTATCAGCCTTTCTTCTCAAAAATGTATTATATTGTAGGGAACTAGTATAATTGTAATCAGTAAAGGGCAATATGTCGTGCAACGCATCTTGCTTCTCAAATAAACTTGTGTAAGAGTGTACGCCGAGTGCTTCATTCCTGTAGGGATGTTTTCTTTGTTTGTTTACAACCCCCGCACATCAACGAACGTCTAGCCAATGCGAGACATTCTCCGTTTTGCAAGCCCAAGTGAATAATATTCTAATATTTTGAAATACCTAGCGTTTAAAATTTTTATCATTCATAGTCACATAGGTTTTAATTGGCCCAAGATTATCCACCTAAACTTCATATCTGACTCAACAAGAGACGTAAAACCATGCGTTACACTGGATTCTTCAATTTCTAATATTTCCTTGCTCCCTTCACGCCGTTTACTATGTCTCTTCTTGTCCTCACACTATTATCCCTGTCCTCTCCTCTCCATGACATCCCTCCCTCCCGCTTTTCTCGCCTCCTTCGTGTTTCTCCCAACTCTCACTAACTCTATCTCTCTTTTCACTAACGGTGAGTACTTGGTGCGTTTTCCTTTACATCAATTTTAAGGTTATATTATTCTCAATTTTACACATTATTCTATTCGGTATTTGATTCAGTGTGTCAAATATCGGACAGCCATCAATATTACCGAGAATATCCAAAAATACATTATTTTTCCAAAGAATACAGATTGATGGATAGATTACACAATTCTTAGGTGCAAACGTTTTTTTTTATTTCTGGCATACCTGTTTGACGCGGGTGTATGACGAGTCGGTTTCGCGAGTGAAAGGTTGACACATGCATGTCTACAGTTGAACTCATCGGGAGTCTCTCAAACCTCTCATTAGACGATTCCCCATGAAGACGAAGATATCTTCGAATGCCCCAGGCGTCCTGGAAACTTCAATAAAGTATTCAGAGAAAATATTTCCATATATATATAATTAGAAAATCTACCGGTTAAGGTAGGTCATTGGATAAACACAACCATCAAATAAATATTTTGTAACTCCAAACGAAACCCAATCCAGAAAACCTACTCTACATCAGGTCCCTCTTCATCTCTGTGTACTTCTTTCCTCCCTTCATCCCGTCCAACATCCCTATCCTGTTCCTGCCCTTTCCTCGTTTACATAACATCCTCCCCTCTATTACCTTCTTCAATATCCCACTACCGCTCATTACGTCTTTCATCCATTTTTCCTGCCTCCATACGATATCTCCCAACAAACCCCTCTCCTCACCAACCGTCCCAGTACTTCATTTGTTTTCCTTTCGGTCCATTTCACCTTCTCCATTCTTTTCCACACCCACATTTCAAAAGCATCCAATCTACGTCTATCCTCCTGTTTCAGCGACCACGTTTCCGCGCCATGCATAGCTACACTCCATATCAGAGTTTTTACGAGTCTTTTCTTAACCTCCCTACTCAACGTCCACGTAATCAACTCCCTCCTCCTTGAGAAAGCCTCCTTGCCTAGCGCAATTCTTCTCCTTACGTCCTTACTACTTTGACCGTGTTGGTCCAAAAACTTCCCAGATATGTAAATTGTTCCACTGCTCTATTTTTTCCCCTCCTATTTTATGGTTTTGCTTAGCCATTCTCTTCCTGGAAAATCGTATAACCTTTGTTTTATTAATGTTTTATTTTTAAAAATTTCATGTGCGATAGATATGGGATGAGAATTTTATTAATTCTCATCCCATATCTATCGCACTGAACCTCCAATTCACTCAGCAATGCCTGCAACCCCTTGGCTGACTGAGCAAACTAATGCTTGGTCATCAGCAAACATAACCGATTTTACGAATTCTCCGACGACTTTCAGTCCTACCTCCAGTTCTTTTCATGCCTCCTTAATCATTTCCTCCACATATACGTTGAACAGCTCCAGTGATAATGGGCAACCCTGCCTTACACCTCTTCCTAACCCTGCCCATCCGGACTCTCCGTTCCCTACTTGCACCTGAGCAGTCTGAGACATGTACAGGTTGCGGACCAGTCTCCGGTCAGTCCATTTTCTGCAATACATGCATTAATTTTTCCCAATTCACTCTATCAAACGCTTTTTCGAAATCTACGAAACAGGCAAATACGTCCTGATTGTATTCTATATTCCTCTCGATTAGTGATCTCATTACTGCAATGGGATCGCGCGTACCTCTCCCCTCTCTAAACCCAAACTGATCATCCCCTAAGTAATCATTTGCCTTACTCTCTATCCTATTGTTGATGATCCTGAGAATAACTTCAGCTGCGTGGGATATTAAGCTTATTGTTCTGTAATCCTCACATGATGCAGCCTTTACCTTTTTCGGAATAGGAACTGACACTGATCTCACAAAATCTTCCGGCCAAATTCCTTCCTCATAGATACTACGAATCAGTCCATATATAGTAGAGTCTGTTTCCACATTTTCCTAATAAATTCAACAGTTCCACAGGAATGTTGTCTACCCCTATGGCCTTATTTGCTTTCATCTCCCTTAATGCCCTTTCTATTCCTTCGTCAAGTATGCCTGGACCTAAGCTATCTTCTTCTACGTCATGCGTCACTTCTATGTCTAACCTTGTCGGCCCAAGTTCTCTACCATACAGTGTTTCTATATATTTCTTCCATTTCTCTTGCATTGTTTCTGGTTCAACTATTATCTTATCCCACTTATCTTTAACTGTTAGTACTGATCTTGCCTTCTTACTTCCCGATAATAAGTTAACCTTGCTGTATAGCGCACCAATTTCCCCCTTCCTCTGTTAACTTTCCATATCCTCGCATTCCGTATTCCATATATATATAAATAAGTCGATGATGTGGAAGTACTCACGAGAGCATTATAACATTTGGACGGCACAAAGAACAGTCACATTGAAGATTGTTTAAGCTTTCGGCCTACTCCGTGGCCTTCTTCATCTACATCTACATAATACCCCGCAAGCCGCCGCAAGGGCGTGTGGCGGGGGTTGTTAGGTCACCACCCAAAAAAGGAAAAAAGAAATACCGCATTCAAAACCAAGACACACATGCAAACCCCAATCCACAGCAGTGCACACATTCATCGTAACATCCCATCATTCGACGCGCATGCAAACACACATCTACCTCCCATCACTCCACAAGCATGCAAGTACATACGCTTAACTACAACAAATAATTTGTCATAATTCTTCATGTCAGACTGAAAGGTCTTGGGCGCGGAATGGTGTATGGGGAGTGAGAAAAGGGGGGAAGATGGATGCAGGGAATTCTGGGAGGGGCATTAATGATGGCGCTTAAGGGTGGGGATTTTAAAGGATCGGAAAGCTGGGATCTATGTGGATTCGTGAGTTCTCACCTCTATGTTGGTGTTTCAATCGGGTAGGGATTCTAGGACTGTTAGGGAGAAACACTGTTCGAATGAAAGATTGTGGGAAATAGCGTGTGAAGGGATAGGAAGAGAAGAGAGTGAAGCAGAATTACAGGAGTAGCGGTGATTATTCATTTGAATAGGATGTTGATAGGCTTTACACAGCTGTGTAAAGCCTATCAACATCCGGGTCTCAATGTCGTTCACTAATTGAGGGTGAGGGGCTGAAGTGGATAGGTGTGGATGTGTTTCATGCGAGATAGTGGTACAATTTATTCATCCTCATATATTTTGTCACCTTGGCCTGGGTTTTGACCTGTCGAGCCCTGATGATGACTTTGTGAGTGGACACCTGAGTAGTGGGTGTTATGGTATCTGTGGATGAATTATTAGTTTTCTGTGTCGCTTGGAACTATTTCCACATTCTCCCGCTCATCCCCATTCCATCTCCGCTCCCCTCTGGCCTCCCTTACCCTCTCCACGCACAACCCCTTCTTCCATCCGGAACTCGTAAATTTTCTCGAATACAGTAGGGATCTTAGGGATATCCAATTTTTTCCCAACTTATGTACTCTATTTAATAGCGTTTCAAATGCAATAGATTCAATGTACATATTGTACAAGTCTTGCTCTTCTCTTCGTTGATTTGTAGGGCAAGAAAGAAGAGAAACTGTCGCGTGATGTGTATTTTGGGAACTCCTCCCGCACCCCGAGCGATCCCCCGCATTCGACGGAGCCCCTCTCCCCGCAAATGCGACTCTGATTTTCTATTAGAAGGATCGATAATACAGAGGAGTTAATTGAAACGAAAATAATGTGCAATATTATTTCCAGTCGAGGAGTTTACTGAAACACTTCATAGAGCATTGAGTGAATTATGTAATGGCGTGAAATTTGCTGTGAGAATATTACATAAGGTGATCACTATAGTGACACGGGATGGAGAGTTTTTAAAAATATTATCTGTTTTCCGAGTCAATGTATGTCGGAAAGCTTCGGTATTTGGATGTCGCCGTGCTTGGGGTTTCAAATGAACGATCTCCCGATTGACGAGTGAACCCTGCTTCTTTACACGCTTCTCATATGATGAATACCGATCCAATCAATCATAAATTTTCTTAAGTGACCTTATAAAACAGTCACGCACTCTTCCATTGGTTGAAAATTCATTAGCCTCTTTGCTAGGGGCCACACAATGCGATAGTAAGTTGGTAGTCCGGTTGTTGGCGTTTTTTATTTCATTAGTCCATAAACGACTATTTTTTCAATAATTCAGTCTGGGTCTCATTCTTTTGATAACTTTTTAATGTTGTTTAGGGCATTTTTATTTATTTGACGATCTGTGTCGTTCGCTATTTCCTTGTAAATTACAGAGTCGTCGGCAAACAATCTTACGCGTCTTTTTTTTTTGAGGTGATATTAATATGGGTCGCCTACCTGCTCCTTTCCTCGAGTTGTTGCCATGCTGAAAGCACTCACTGCCGCCATGCCGTCATTTCAAGTGTAGAAAGTTGCCACCTACCCGACTCCGGAAATGGGTAACCATAAAAGTGTATGCACGTCTTTTCCCGACACTTGATTTTCTGTCCGCGAGGCCTGGGGTGTCCGAAAAAGGTGTTCGTTTGAACCGGGTATTTCCGATGGCACGCTACCCTAGGGAAGTGTATGATGGTCCGCACCCAATGTCCTCCCATATCGTATGATATATATTATGCATTTAATTTCCTTTCCCGGAGCTATTGGGGCCAAAAATATGCATACGCATTCGAAATCATGGGTCAGGGAAAGTTTGGGTTGATTCTCGAAAGCATTGTAATTGCATATGCAGAAAATTGCAATAGACTGTAAATGTCAATGCCCCATGTGCTTAAAAGTAAGTAAAGTTTTGTTAAATATGGTCTGAAATTAATAGCAATCTTCTTGGAAGGCCAAGAATTTTTTTATCACAACATAAAAGAAGAGCACATGGGGAGCAGTGCATACAGCAGCGGAGTTTTCCCGGCATCCGAATTAGTTAGTCATGGGGGCTTTCATATTTTTTCCCTCAATTCTTCTTCTAACTCTCCGAGTAAGTAATTTTGATTATTAAGACATCAGTCGCAACGCTCGGTGTTCCTCAAATTTATCTCTTCTTAGTCTCTCCAGTTTTGCAATCATCACACTCTTCTCGAAGGCCTCTGGTAGTTTTCCGCTGTCGCAGCTGTGATCGATTATCCCAAAGACGGTATCTTTTGCTTTGACCCCGAGTGGCATGATTATTTCTCACTTCATTCGGTCAACTCCATGTGCCTTGCTTTGTTCAGCCATTCAACAGATCTATCGAATACGCTTCTCAGTATTTCCGGGGCCCATTCGTCTTAGTCCGGCAAGAATTCTTCTTTAATTTGGTCACCTTCAAGTTGTGTTGATAGAGTACTTCAAATGCATATAATAATCATACAAACAAGGTGGATGTTAAAATTCCAAAAGGTGGACATAGGGTAAATAAAAAATATTGGAGCAAAGTTTTACGAACGAACGGAGGGGGGTACGTAATTTTCCGCGGAAAATATTTTGCATCCGGAATTCTTAACTCTAACGCTTCACTTTCCTCGCTAAGGCTCTACTAAGCCAATAGCTAATGTACTACGTGCATGTTTCCGTGGCAATACTTCTTAAGTGTATTCGATGGTGACGGCAGACTTAACGGTGATTCGATGGTGATGGTAGTGGCTAAAACCGCTATGACACTCTCAGGAAAGCATTTCCATAAAAAGGAAAGTGATGGAGATGGTAATAGGAAATCATTAGACTCGCGCCTTATAATGCAGGCACATGCACAACCTTAAGTTCAGATACAAATAAATCAATACAGGAAGAGGGAATTCGGTGAAAACTGCATGTAAAACAACCTATTGTATTTGTTACCTCAAAATCACCCGCAACCGGAAGGTAGGTTTGATAGATGATACATAGGTCGATGTGACAATCTGGCATTTTTCATATTGTGGCTATGCGTGCCTCTAGCGCACTGATCCTATCCTTTATGACGTTGTGTGATTGCTTTCCCCATTATGCTCTCCTCTTGTGTCCTCATCCATTTTTCCTTTGGTGAAATAGCTCCCGAACGCCATCTCCTGGCCAAAGAATCAGAGCAGTTGTTTGATTACAACCCCACATATTTCAGAGCAATTTAAGTTTCTTCGATAGCTTTAATCGTTGACAGCATCCGCCGGGAAGTGGAGACGCACATGGCTGAAGTCCTGAATGGGGAAACTCTTTTAGGCTTATGATCTGTTCGAATCCACCTTCCCCACAAGAATTGTGGGGAAGGTGGTGCCGAAGATTGCCTTCCTCTCCCTTTTCCTTATATCTATATGCATGTGATTAAATATGTGTTTGTTATTTGGTGGGTTACCGCGTGTGTGTACATATAAACATATGTATATATGTCTATATACATCTGTATACATGTGTATATACATATATACATATGTATATATGTAAACATATGTATTTATACGTACACTTATGGGCATATATATATATATATATATATATATATATATATATATATATATATATATATATATATATATATATATATATATATATATATATATACATAAGTGTACATATATATATATATATATACATATATATATATATATATATATATGTGTATATAAACCATAAAAACAGTAATCAACCCGAAGGTCGGTTTAGTAGGTGATGGTAGAGCTCACCCATGTACCAAGCCCGACGGCGTGTGAACATTCACACATCAGGGTAGGGGGGCCAGTTCCTTTCCCTGTGCCGGTTATGGTTTCCCAGAAAGATCTGGTACCCGAAAAATCAACTAGCTTGGGTGGAGCTGCAGGTGCCCAAAGTGCCTTGCCCGGGAATCGAACCAGTAGTCCAACGCTCTACCCACTAGACCACCGCGACCCGCATATATATATATATATATATATATATATATATATATATATATATATATATATATATATATATATATATATAATACATAATATTATATATATACATATATATAATATATATACATATATTCTCTCTCTATATATATATATACATATATATTTAAAAATATATTTATATATATAAAGGGCATTAAAGGAGACGAAAGCAAATAAGGCCGTGGGTGTAGACAACATCCCTGTGAAACAGTTGGTGTTTAGGAAAATATGGGATAAGACTGATGGGATATGGACTGATTCGTAGTATCTATGAGGAAGGAATTTGGCCGGAAGATTTTGTGGAATCAGTGTTAGTTCCTATTCCGAAAAAGGTAAAGGCTACATCATGTGAGGATTCCAGAACAATAAGCTTAATATCCCACGCAGCTGAAGTTATTCTCAGGATCATCAACAAAAGGATAGAGAGAAAGGCAAATGATTACTTAGGGGATGATCAGTTTGGGTTTAGAGAGGGGAGAGGTACGCGCGATCCCATTGCAGTAATGAGATCACTAATCGAGAGGAATATAGAATACAATCAGGACGTATTTGCCTGTTTCGTAGATTTCGAAAAAGCGTTTGATAGAGTGAATTGGGAAAAATTAATGCACGTATTGCAGAAAATAGGAATGGATTGGAGGGACCGGAGACTTATCTCCGACAAAGAGACAGTCTGAGACATGTGCAGAACCTGTACATGTATCAGACTGCTCAAGTGCGAGTGGGGAACGGAGAGTCCGGATGGGCAGTGTTAGGAAGAGGTGTAAGGCAGGGTTGCCCATTGTAACCGGTGCTGTTCAACGTATACAGTGTATGTGGAGGAAATGATTAAAGAGGCATGGGAAAAATTGGAGGTTGGAATGAAAGTCGGAGGAGAATTCGTAAAATCGGTTAGGTTCGCTGATGACCAAGCATCAGTTTCTCAGTCAGCCAAGGGGTTGCAAGCATTGCTGAGTGAATTGGAAATTCAGTGCGATAGATATGGGATGAGAATTAATATTAATAAAACAAAGGTTTTGCGATTTTCCAGGAAAAAGAAGGCTAAGATAAACATTAAAATAGGAGGGGAAAAATAGAGCAGTGGAGTAATTTACATATCTCGGAAGTGTTTTGGACCAAAACGGTCAAAGTAGTAGGGACGTAAGGAGAAAATTTGCGCTAGGCAAGGAGGCTTTCTCAAGGAGGAAGGATTTGATGACGGGGACGTTGAGTAGGGAGGTTAAGACAAGACTCATAAAAACTCTGATATGGAGTGTAGCTATGTACGGCACGGAAACGTGGTCGCTGAAGCAGGAGGATAGACGTCGACTGGATTGGGTTTTGTTTGGAGTTACAAAAAATATTTACTTGATAATTGTGTCTATCCAAAAGCCTACTTTAACCGGTAGATTACCTAATAATATCTGAGAACATACAAAAACACAGATACAAATTATTCAATGCGCAGAAACATAAAGAAAGGGCACTCACAGTATATATTTGACGTTTCGACGGCCTGACCTTTGTCATCAGAATGGCCTTCTCGGGGAAGAGTGGATAGGATATGGGTAGGAGATAGGTGAGGGGAGGAGAGGTAAGGGACCAATACGAAGCGGAGAAGGTGGGGAGGGGAAATGGAGGCAGCTATTGGATGCATTCAGTAGGCCTTGTTCAGTCCGGGGGGTTTAAAAAACTGAAACACCCAGATATGCGCCATCTCACGGGTTCTCATCTCTATGCTACTAGCGGAATTGGGAAGGGTTCAATCACCGAAACAGAAAAGCAGTCATCAAATGACTGGTTGTGGGAATCAGTGTGATTAGGGATGGGATAATTAAGGAAGGTGGGAAATTTTGTGGAATATCGGTGGTCTTCATGCGGAGGGAAAGGGTGGTCGTGCATTCACCCACGTAGAAGGCTTGCGGGTAGATACCCTGAAATGCAACTTGCCGGTGGCTTGCAGTGAGTGTGTCACGTAAATGTAGATTCAGAGATGTTTCGTTGCGTTGGGTTTTCCTTCGTCGCTCCCGACCCGAAGACGGAAACCATAAATACCTCCAAAACTTCGTCTCAAGAATGAAGACCCTAAATAGTGGAAACACCCAGAAAAATACTTAATTTGCAGAACAGCACCGCGAAAACCTCCAAATAAGCTCATGGACTTTTAGAAGTGTCCTGCTTTTCACTCCAAAGTTGTGATATGAGTCATTCCATCCTTACTTCCTTACATTTACTCCTTGATGGGAGGCAGCTTTCATTACC
>CM073779.1:82112543-82257543 GCA_037158775.1 Hetaerina titia
GTTGAATTATTCCATTATTGCCTCCCAAAGGAGGGCGATATTTTATTAGCAGTAGTCCATTAGCCTAAGGAAAATATTTGATGGACCCTGTTTCTATACTTTTAAGCCCCAACTAACATAGTACAAATAATTCTTAAACTACGCATATAATAACTATACTCTACTCCACCACTGTATTTGGCAGGGACCTTGTCCAGTGACGAATTGTCGACATCATATCGATATGTAGGCCAATTCAAGATGTACCCGTATAATGAAAACTGACTGATGTGTCGAGTCAATATAAGATATGGAATATAATGATTGAAGTTAAGTACGTAAACCTTTAAAGTGACATTCGGGAATTTCAAGTAGAAAAGAGGAATGAAACCACTTTCCATGCGACGACAACAGAGGCACTACCCCGGAGTTCGTGGTATGTCTGGAAAGGATCAAGCCGTCCAATTTTTTTATGCTAGGTGGTAGTACATGTATTTGCATGCGTGTAAATTAAAAATATTTTTGCATACTATGGGTGTGGGTTGGCTTATTTATGTTAATTTTGCATGTTTTTTTGTTCTCTTTTACGGGTATGACTTAATACCTTCACCGCCGCCGCCACACACACTTGCGGCGGCTTGCGGGACATTTCGTAGATATAGATATTTTTAGAGGAATACCTTGCCTAGAACAATGAGACCTCAGTCTCCTTCGAAGTACTCCTCTTTGAACCTCTCACATTATCCCTATTCCACTTTTCAAAACAATCGACAAATTGCTTTTTCGGAATGGTCACCAGCGGCCTCTTCCCATTCCGTTTTATCTTGTCAACGTTAAGATTTAAGAGATGACCCAGGTTTTCTAAAAAAAGTTATGAATGGAGATGAGTCATGGGTCCACGGCTATGATTCTGAAACAAAAGCCCAGTCTTCCCAATGCTCGGTTGACGAGGTAAAGAATGCGACAAGGCAACTGATGCCAATTACGAAAAAGGACTTTGTGGACAGTTTTGAAAAGGGTAGGAAACGCTGAGATAAGTGTTTGAGGTCCCAAGGGGAGTACTTCTAAGGGGACTAAGGCCACATTGTTCTAGGTAGGCTAATTTTCTCAAAATATTCCCTGGCTGGATAGTTTCCGTACAGATTTGTTATGCTGAAAACGCCTTCGATAATCTCTATATTATGATATGGTCGATATTGATGTTGTGAACGATATTTACGATATCAGCAAATGAACGACGTTCTTCAAACGCCCTCTACTAAACCCAATATGTTAATATTAACCAATATATCCGATATTATTTTTTAAAACTTGATGAAAAATGCCACATTTATTTGGGGAGATGGCCAATATTTTTGAAAAGTGGGTATCCCAAACTTAGGAAAAGGGATAAAAAGAGACGTTTCAGGCGTGACATGGTGGAATAACATGATTAATTAAAATTAGCAATTTTCCACAAAAATATTTTTGTGGAAAATTGCTAATTTTAATTAATTAGGAAAAGGGGTTAGCCCATGCTATTGGAAGGAAGATGGGAGACATTTCCACATATGGAAATGGAATATGTGATCCCAAGAAATATGTGAGAGCGTGTGTATTGACCTGCAAGGTTATGCACATATAAATGTATAACCAACTAAAATACTGAGGCACATACCAATATACCTTGTCTTTGCAATGTTTAATTTTGTTCCGACTTGAAAATTCAATGTTTTTAATTTTTCTAAAGTGACTTCGGTTTCATACTATTACAATTCCGGATTGTTTTTGGAAAGAATGAGTATTTGAATTTATCCGTATTGGAATCTATCTCCTCCATTTTATCATTGTGGTCTGATTAACCTAAGTAGTGTTAGGCTAATTAGTAGTTAGGGTTCATTATAATTCCTATGGTGTAATCGTTAAATTCGTTTGTTCTGAACATTTCTAAAAGTCTAAGTCTCGCAAAGTCTTGTTTTCTTCGTAATTCAAGTGACTCACAGCCTAAATCCCCTATGAGATCTCTCACACTTTGTTCTGGTAACAATTTTTAACGAATCTGGAGGATTTCCTCTCGACTTATCTGATTCTTTTTGCCAAAGTTTCTCTCAAGAATCCCGAATGCTTGCAGCATATTCCAAATGAGATCTAACTAGAGCAAAATGACACCTTTCTTAACTTTAAAATTATATTATGTGCTCCCCATGAAAGGCTTGGTGTTAGAAATAACCCAAAATATTTAACTTGTTTGGCCGTTGTTAGTACTGAACCCTGTATTTTCGTAGTGGACGTCCTGTTCGCCACTTCCTTTGCTCCAAAATTTCAAAACTACGCATTTGTCTACATTAAGCATTTATCTCCATTTCTTGCACCAATCCGAGATTGGGTCTAAGTCTCTAGAAAGAAGCTCGCGATCTAGTTGGCTTCTTATTTCCCTGTATACCGCCGTGTCATCAGCAAATAACCTGAGATTGCTACTAACGTGTGCGCCAAGGAAATTAAGTATATCAAGAACAGAAGAGGGTCTATTGCACTTCCCTGGGGAACGCCTGAAGTTACATCTCTATCCGTTGAGTACAACCCATTGATGACTACTATTTGTTTGCGATTTGTTAAGAATTCTCTAATCCAATTAATAATTTTCTCATTGATCAAATAGCATCTAAGTTTGTGTAACAATTTATTGCGTGGGACTTTATCGGAGGATTTTTTTGAAATCTAGGAATACTGTGTGGACTTGTGTGTTGGTTTTTCCCGATATAAGTATATCGTGAATTAAAAGACTTTTGAAAAAGATTGTTTTTCGCAAGATCTGCTCCTTCCTAAATCCGTGCTGGATGTGGCTTAGTATATTCTTACTGCTAAGAATTCTCATTATGTTACTGACAACAATGTGTTTTAACATTTTACAAGAAAGAGATCGATGTCAAAGAAATGGTTCGGTATTTGTTTGGTTTATCCCTATCCTCGCCTTTACAGATGAGAGTTATATAGGCTAGCTAGCATATGTATACATAAATTGTAACCTTATATATTTTTGAAGATGAGGCAAGTATTTTATTTCCATTTGGGAAAGTGTTACCTTGGGACAGTAGTAAGTCGAAAGACGTTATTCTATATTCGTTCATAATTGTTGCAAAACGAGTGTAATGATATTAACAGTAATAGTGTGTATTGTTCTGACTATTTGAGAGAAATTCGTGAATTAAATTATAAATTGAGCGATTTTTCTCAGTGATACAAACTTATTACTGAAAAAACGTATGATAACTTTAACAAAAATAATTTCCAAGATGCAAGTTTCATTTTTCAATTTTCTTTCTAAATATTAAGATAAAAATGTAATGGTTCCATTGAAAATGATTTTGGATGCTCAAAAAAATAAGATTTGGATCGATTTAAGATTGATGTTTTTCATATGTTGCTGGTTAGCGTGTTCCAAAATTACATTATATTAAAAATGAATGAATTTTGCTATGCTTTGATTTAGCTTGAGAGACTAAAAATCTCTTAAAAATGTCCATGTTTTTGGTACGTAGTCATTAGCAATAGCGGTAACGTGAACTTTAAGCGAATAATTCGACCTTTCACTGGTAAGCCCCGCGGAAACAGATACGTACATCCGGGAAGTGCGATTGTTTCGTATCTTATTTTTCACTTGATGATACGGTTAGCCTCCCTAGTTCGCATTAATATGGACTGATATGAGGAATCGCATAGCTAGAAATTGGCACCAGGATAACATTTAAAATAATTTTTCGAGCCCTACTGTTGAGATTTTCACACCATTTGGTGTTCAAATAGGCCTTTAAATATTAAAATTCCGATTGATAGCCTCCGAAATGGGCCCAAATCGCAAATTAATGCTAACTTAGTGGTTTTGGACAACACAATAATGACTGTATTATATATTAGCCTACAGGGTTCGTCCGGAAAATAAGTGTACTGAGCTCAGGAAAAAAATTTATTACACTTTTACATATCTTAAGCTAATATTCCTCAAATAGGACCCTTGTGAGTCGATACACTTGTTCCAGCGGCGTTCCCATTCCTGGAACGCTTCCGCGAAGGCATCATCGGGAACCTCTCGAAGACACGTCGTCACGGCCTCTTTGACGGCGTCCAAAGTCCCGTATCGCGTTCCTTTCAAACTCCTCTTTATCTTCGGGAACAGAAAAAAGTCCGGTGTGCCAAGTCCGGGCTGTAGGGCGGGTGCGGCAGCGTTGCCACGCCGTGCTTGGCCAAGAAGTCCGACACGACAAGCGCGGTGTGAGACGGCGCATTGTCGTGATGCAGCCGCCAGATGTTTTTGATCGCTGGCCGGACGCGGGCGACTCGTTTTCGAAGCCTGTCGAGCACTTGGACGTAAAATGCAGCATTTACAGTTTGTCGTTCAGGTACAAATTCGTAGTGGACGACTCCCCTTTTGTCAAAAAAGACAATGAGCATCATAAACTTATTTTCCGGACGAACCCTGTAGGTAATTTGCCGGTGAAGGCAATAGGTCATGAACGGACAAAAACTACAAATAATTACCTTGCCTCTCCCAACAAGACAACCCAACATCCCAATCTGCAACAGGCCCCTCTTCATCTCCAAATACTTCTTTCCACGCTTCATTCCACCCAACAATCCTATCATATACCTGCCTCTTCCTCATTTGTTCGATATTCTCCCTTGCATAATATGTATGGACCCATAAAAATTGTTTTGATTAGACGTTAAGGAAAAGGAAGAAGTTTGGACGAAGATGACACAAGAAATATGATAATTTTGAGCAGAGAAGAAATATTTTGTTTGTAAAAATATTTCCTTTAAAACTATTGAAATCCATAGCAACATGATGTTTATTGATAATATAGGCAAAGGAGAAATTTACGGATGAATACCGTATGTTTTCGAAGCCGATGTATCGCGGATATGAAAAGGATTTTCAAGCCTCAGCATACTAATTTTGCCATCAGGACTCCGTTGGTCTAATTTGGAAATTTGAATGGACTTCATGTTAAAAAATAATATTCGTCATATAAATATATTGAAAGGTCTTTATGATTTTCATGAAGTCACGAGTGGTTGATTCGTAAATCATTCTACGAGTACCGCCAAACTTCAGATTTTTGTCGAAACCTGGGACGCGTTCAACGTAAGCTCATCCCCGGTGAAACCTTTAGAAAGGTTTTTAAGACACGGCTTGCAATTCGTTCGAGTTTCTCTCTCTGGCCATGGCAGTGAGAGAGTCATTAGAGTACGCCACAGCGCACCTTCGGATCGCACCCTCCGGGTGAAATAACGGAGAAAGGCCTACCGCCTGATGGGTATAGGACTCTCGCAAATACTCTCTCGATCGCACAACAAACTTATGCTAAGCACCGCGACAATTGTAGTAGAAACCCCTCACCTTTCCTTAGCCATCTCTCTCTCGTACTCTCGTTCTCTTTGGGACCCCATAATAATGTTCGAAACATGGCACCTCAGCACCACCCTAATAATACTCTCGAGGTGTCTCCGAGGGTGATTTAGGTGGACACAATGATATTGGGTTACCAATATCACAGCAGAAAGAACAGGTACAATAAAATGTATTCTAATCATGCATTTACATAAATACCCCGAGATCCACCAAAACGGTGTGTGGCAGGGAGTGAAAGCACCAGGTGGAATAGATAAGGAATAGAGGGGACTGAGGGTGTTCAGAGGATTAGGAAAGACATTCACTAAATTACCCCAAAAAGACGTGTATATCCATAAAAATACTGATGTAAAATTTAGTTACAAACGAGTGTTCATTTCACCCAATATGAAAGTTCTTTGGAGTGTAAACAATCCTAATTGAATCTTCCATGAACGGACTTCTCTGAATCCAAGCTGATCGTTATTCAAGAAGTTAATGTTGTCTTAATTATTACCATAATCCAACTGACAATAATGTATTTCAAAATGTTGTAACAAATTGAGAAATAGGTGTGCAATCACTGGGGTCCTCCCTGTCACCACTTTTATAAATATGCCTTGCCTCAGCCGTTTGGAAAACCCTTCGGGACTTTGCACTCCGTGAGGTATTTCTTGAATATTCCTGCTTCGATATATGGGGCCATATTAGGAGCACCGGTATATTTTCGGGGAGAGGGTATTACTTGGTTTTACCATGATGTCATAATACGAGCTAAGTAAAAATGTCAAATTTAAATAAAGTGAAATAATCAACGACCACAATCATCAGGGCGCTGACGAGAAGGCTACATTTTTAAGGTCAGCGGACGAGGATATTACGAAACGGAAAAAGCAAACTATGGAAGACATCTCCCACCGACAGCGGTTGTTAAAAGCGTTCCCAGAGTTAACTCGAGGAGGCACCAGCCTTAATCTCTCCAATACAGTTAGTGGGTTCAGGATGAGTCCTGCCAACGATACTGTATTTAAAAAAAAGGAGAATCGAGGCACGAAATGAGGCCCGGGGTAATAATGGGGAACGAAATTTTGTCGCCCCCTGCCACCCACCACCGCCGAGGCACTAGGGATCCTCTCTCGAAGAAGTAAACAAATAATCATATTGGGCAACCAAGGCTTCTATTGCCTAAGTTTGGATAATGGAATATTCATTTTTTATCTGACCCCCCCCCCGCCTTCCTTTCCCCCACCCCCCGCCTTCCTTTCCCCCATCCCCTCTTTTAAGGCTTCCCTGTGCACCCATGCATGTGAATATTAGGTAAGACTTTTTGAGGAAAAAGTCGCCGTCACATATACAAGCCACGTCCGCCACTGCCCCCACATCCCTTCTCCTTGCAATGCTTTCGCTTCGCCAGGGTCTTCGCACTCCTCTCCGACTCACCCCACGCTCCCCGCTCTTCTCCTGGCCCCCCACCAACACTCCCCATTTCGACAATGGCTTCCCTCGGCGCACATCGGAGTGCGAGTGGCGGAAGTGTTGGAATGAAGCCTCTGTCGGCTTGCACGGAGAGCTCGCTCACCGAAAGAATGGGAAGTGGATGAAAACATACAGGTAAAATTTATTCCAATGCGCGATATTTTTAAAAATTTAATCGCAGAGAGTACTTTTGCTATGACATTTCAAATATTACGTTATTATAATAACATTTGAAATATTATACTTCATTTTATTTATTAAATTAAAAAATGCTGCATGCATATTTATGTGTTTGTAAATCTCTCCCATGGACTACAACCTAAACGTAGTGGAAGGGCTGTTACGTTCAGATTACTCCTAGAGCTGTGCTTGCGGGAGTTCATGGAGTGGTGCATTCCTCGTTGGGGGTTATTTCTGGTGCCTACAACGTAGTGTCCCACTTTATCACCATATCTTCCTTCGTTTACCGTCGCATTCCAATCCCCCATCACTATCAAATGTTTCCCTGCATGAACACGCGGTATTATGTTCTCTAACTGTTCGTATTTCCTATCGACTTCTTCCTCCTTGTGGTTGCTCGGTGGCATGCATAACTATGCATGCCACCGAGCAACCACAATGACCAAGTTCGTCGGTTCTGCTTTTATCTCGTCTAGTAATCAACCCGAAGGTCGGTTTAGTAGCTGATGGTAGAGCTCACCCATCTACCAAGCCCGACGGCGTGCGAATATTCACACATCAGGGTAGGGGGGCCAGTTCCTTTCCCTGTGCCAGTTATGGTTTTCCAGGAAGATTTGGTACCCGAAAAATCAACTAGCTTGGGTGGAGCTGCAGGTGCCCAGAGTGACCCTCCGGTCAGTGGTCAGTAGTCCAGCGCTCTACCCTGGACCACCGCGACCCACAATTATACATATATATATATATATATGTACATATATATACATATATATATGTATTCATTCACACATAGAAATAGATATAATGAAAGGGGATAGGAAAACACATAAAAGACGAACACAGGACAGGTGGGGAAGGCGGATTTGAGCAGAACACAAAAGTAAAAATATTTCCTTAAACGGGACTTGAACACCGTGTGGGCCGCTACCAACACTTGCCGGGCGGATGCGCTACCGATTACGCTATAAAACCTAATTTGCACTGAGATCTGCGATGTTTTTAAAGCGCCCAGGTGCTCCGATTCCTTGGGCAAGAGATGGCTTTACGGAGCTGTTTCACCCACGAAAGGAGAAATAGACAATACACACCAGAAGAAAGGACAGTAGGTTAGAAAGCATATGGCATCATGTTTTCCTATCCCCTTTCCTTATATCTATTTCTATGTGTGAAAATTTGTTATTAATGACATCATCCACAATCCACGTCGGACCACCTTGGACGCGCGCGAGAATAATTTCCTACGGCGGCGCTCAGAAAGCGAATTGTTTTAATGTTAAGCAATCAAATTTGTGGTTATTACGATCGTAATTTATCAAACTCTTCTTCTTTTGCTATTCTTACTAGCAACTTATCTTGTATGCATAGAGAGGCTAAATCGACTTAGACACCCTAGCTCATATAAGCTACCGTTAAACTTCTTTCTGTTATTATAATTGTTTACGATTTCTATTGCGAGCTAACATTTATGTGATACCAAACCAAAGAAGGGTAACGCTAATTTGTCCACCCTATTCTGGTAACGTGGGGGAAATATTTTTCCAATTTTCATAAATTCGTATCTCTCACACATGATGACTCTGAGAGTTCTCTGGGGCCTAATTCTTTTCGTTTTTTAGTGTAAAATAATGTGGCACAAAGATTTATTTTTCAAAGTTTATCGGATGAGAGAAAAATGAGTAAAAAGGGCCAGAAACGTGAAAATTGACGTGAATTTTCAACCCACTCTGGCTTGTTTTTCCACCCCCGTGACCGTTCGTTCTAGGGTAAATTTTGATGTAGGATACCTGGCGCGGATTCGTTCCCTGCGACATACTTTGCGGAAGCTTGTACGCTATAATGTAAATGAACCCACATGAAAAGGGTGATCTTGGTGTTCATTTGAGCGTAGGATTCTGGGTTAATATCCCGGATTATATCCTTAGGATAATCCAAAAGTGGAGTGGTTGAGGGTTATCGGAAATACGACATGGGTAGCCGCGGATGATACAAGGAATAGAGATAGTCTCCATCCTGCCCTTAAAGAATGGCAATTACACGTATATGGTTTGCAATAGCATGTGCTCTACTCTCAGGCTATTATTTCCGGATTGAACTATTTATGCAGATCATAAGCTGCGCTAAATATTGATGTAACGATGACTTGACCGAGAAGACTTGCAAGCTCATGCATGACCTCTAAGAGTTTTCTTGAGTAGCGGTGGCTGTTGGGAAGCTAATGCGTACTGAAAATGTTCCCAGCTTTCCTATAGAAACCTATAGAAATCTGTCGAGGTTTTCGCCTTTTTCTCGAAAAGCGTGAATTTTACACGCTTTCATGGCCTCGGCTCCAATGAGTACCTATGAAGAAACAAACCGTCCCGTCGAGTCGATTACCGTGGTTTTGGTACTTTTCAATATTTTTACGCGAACCGGGCAAATATCCCTTGGGTGAAGGTCACCCTTGATATATGCGCCAGCCCGCAAATTTTTTAGAGCATTTTCAAATGCCGAAATAAATCACGAAAGTTTACCTTTCGGAGGGTTAGTTTTTCACGTTTCTTGGTCACGTCCCAAGGACTCTAGTTGCCTCTCGATCTAACAGCGCAGTGGCGCGAGCAATTTCTTCGTGAATACAAAAATTAGGTCGAAGTTAAATATGGACAGGATTATCCGACATGTTTTGAGCGGATGGGTGTTCCATTGAGACGTGTTAATCTGAGGGACGAATACCCGCGACTCTCTTCCCCGACGACAACCGCCCCTTCCTACCGCCAAGCGCATTGCTTCATTATGGAGTGAACTGATGCCGATAGATTTTTCACCTACATCTACTCAATGCCTAGAAAACCTCTGCAAGATGTGTGGCGAGGGGTGGTAGCTCAACTGCCATGCATACACAATCTCATTTATGACACCACACAAATATTAGTTTCATCATGCAGTGGACCACAGTTAATCACAGGAAAGAAGGTTCTTAGATGCAAAAATATTCAATAACAGCCTTATTTATAATGAAGTGATCTTCCGATTACGGTGGGTTGCAGTAGTCTAGGGGATAGAGCGTAGTACTACTGACCAGGGGGTCGCGAGTTCGATTCCCGAGCAAGGCACTCTGTGCACCTGCAGCTCCACCCAAGCTATGTGATTTTTCGGGTACCATAACCGGCACAGGGAAAGGAACTGGCCTCCCTACCCTGATGTGTGAATTTCACACGCCGTCGGGCTTAGTACTGGGTGAACTCTACCATCACCTACCTAACTGACCTTCGGGTTGATTACTGTGTTTATGGTCTTTTTCCCGATTAAGGTAGATTTTGGATGGACACACTTACCAAATTAAGTTTTGTATCCCCTAAAAAACCACAATCCAACATCCTACTCTTCAACAAGACCGTCTTCGTCTCTGAGTACCTCCTTCCTCTCTTCATCCCGTCCAACATCCCTATCATGTTTCTGCCTTTTCATTGTTTACCTAACATTCTCCCCTTCTATCACAACGTTTAAAATCCCACTGCCGATCAATGTGCGAATAAACGCGTATTGATCGGCAGTGAAACGCCCTTCATCTATTTTTCCTGCCTCCTTAGGATTTCTCCCAGCAATCCCCACCCCTCGCTCACCATGCCCAGCACTTCTTCATTTACATTCCTTTTAGTCAATTTGATCATCTCCATCCTTCTCCACACCCACATTTCAAAAGCCGTCCACCTAGGTCTATCCTCCTGTTTCAGCGTTTATGCTTCCGTGCCGAACATATCTACGCTCCATATTAAAGTTTTGACGAGTCTTTTCTTAAGATCCTTACTCAACGTCCCCGTCATCAACTTCTTCCTCCTTGTGAAAGCCTCTTTGCCTACCGCAATTCCTCTCCTTACCTCCATTCCACTTCGCATGGGCGAAGTAGCAGGGACGTAAAGAGAAGGGCTGTCCAAAAGGTTTCAATAAACACGTAAAATGTTCCACCTGACCTAGTTTTTGTCCTCCTATTTTAACGTTTAACTTAGCCTTTGTCTTCCTGGAAAATCACCTTTGTTTGTTTATATTGATTCTCATTCCATATCTATCGCACTGAATTTCCAGTTCGCTTAACAATGCTTGCAACCCCTTGGCTGACTGACAAGCTAAAGCTTGGTCATCAGCAAAGCTAACTGATTTTACTAATTCCCTGCTGACTTTCATTCCTACCTCCAGTTCTTCCCATGCCTCTTTAATAATTTCCTCCACATTTTGCACATTTATATTTTACACAGCTATTCCTTTTATCTGAACGATTTAACATGTTTATTGGTAACTAACAAAAAAAACAACATTAAAATTTGATATTTCTTGATTGGCACTCCTGCCGCACACTTGCCTTGGCGCTCGGAATACCATGGAGATAGCTATAAATGAAGAGATAACCAGCAGGGTATTTCAAACCATTACACATTGGTAGTTGACTCGATTTAACTGATCATTCTCTCTCTGGCCCTCTACCTGAGCAAACGTACGTTCAGATCGCTCCTGTGAACCGGTTTGACCCACCAGAGAACACCTGCCTGCCAGCCTGCTGCTTGGTGCTTTTACATTTAGTGAAGTGTAGTGCAGAGTCAACGTATACATAGTTTCGTTTGTATAGTCTTCGTTCTGTTTGTGGTTAATTATCCCCAGTGTGTGGTAGTAATAGTTTATCTTAGTGGACTGTGGTGGTTTTTGACCTAAGACTCTGATTGGTTATCGGTGAGTCTTTTCCTTTTTCTATTCTCTTTTTTTCCTCTGAAAAGCATACCTTATTTAAGAATCGTTTTTTTCCGATTAGGCTTCATATTCCATTCCAAAGTGTAACATATTGAGTGAGTGACTAACCACTCTTATAAATCTTAGCATAGTGCATACAGGTTAGCTTTTGTTGAGCCCTCTGTTGTTAATTAGGTTGGCTTCACCTAGGTTCCCTGTTGCTATACTCAATAGTACTGGGGAATACGCAGCTCTAAGGGCTCGTATCGTCATGTTGGAGAGGATGGTGCGGGAGCTTCGATCGGAGATCGCCCCCGGGAGGGCTCCCGTCGGGAGAGATGGTGCACGGAGTGCGAATACGAAAACCCGCCACGCCCATAGGGATGCACGGATTCGTCCAAATGCTACACGTGGCTGGGCGATTAGAGACCTACCTCGTGTCCCACCTCTCAACGAAGGAGTATCTCATACCCGTAGGTCGGACGATTGGAGGGTCGTATCTCGGGGCATGAGGAAGGTAACGCTGCGGCGAGGATTGGAATCTGCGGAGGCAGACACCATCAAAATCTTCAACAGGTACAAGGTGCTGTCGGATGAAAGTACCACCTGTCGGATGAAGTACTGCAGCTCCTACCCCTACTCCGAGGGCACTGCCCAGAGTACGATATCAGCCCTCGGGAAGTGAGGGAATCGTTATATTAGGCAGTTCTAACGTCCGGCGTATAATGCATCCGCTACCCCGCAGAGCCCAACAGGCGGGAGGTGTTGGATTCTTGTCGTCCTGGTGTATACCAGGCGGCGAGGTAGCCCAGGCGACGCAGGCGGTGAAGGCGGCTGGCTGTCAGTAATACGGGTTGCTCAAAGCCACGCATTGCGGCTCATGTGGGAACAAACGACGCCTCAGAACGTGGATCTGAAGAGATTCTGCGCTCTTTAAGGAGATGCACTCGGAGGTGAAACGGGTTGAGGCGGAGTTGAAGGTCCCAATTAAATTAAGTATTTGTAGTATTGTGTCACGTACTGACCACGGAAGGCTCGTTTGGAGCCGAATAGAGGGTTTAAACGAGAGATTGCTGGGATTCTGTCGGGAAATCGGAGCGGACTTTGTTGATCTGAGGCCTGTCCTCTCATCGTGTCGGGTGCTTCTAAATCGCTCCGGGCTCCATTATACTGCCGTGGCATCACAATGTGTAGCGCGTAGGTTACGCGAACACGTTTCTAGGGTTTAGCATAGTTGGAAGGCACGAGCGCAGGTCATGTATTGGGATAAATAAAGTAGAATATACCTGCGCTCTTTCTTACTAGCTATACCAAACCCTCGAATCGTGTTCGTGAGTCCTGCGCCCTACCAACTACGATGCCTCAGCAGTATAATGAACCACGGAGTGATTCAAAGGCACCCGACACGTAGCGAAATAAGGTCTCAGATTAATGAAGCCTGCTCCAGTTATCCGGCAAGATCCCAACAATTTTCGGTTTCAACCCTCAATAAAGCTTCAAATGAGCCTTGACGGTCAATAAGCGGCACGACACTACATCTACATCTACATAAATACCCTGCGAGCCACCAAAAAGGTGTGTGGCAGGGGGTGTAGCACCATAAGGGAAGGGTAAGTGTTGAGGGGGTTGGGGGTTAGGTGAGGAAAGTTGGGGGGAACCTGTAAGAAAAAATTATATATATATATAAATCCATACATGCATATGCATATACACATACATACATATATGTACATACAAAAACATATATATACATACATATCCTCGCGCAGCCCCTAACCTGTACGTTATACTCATTGTAATGAACTAACTCTTGGGGAATTTCGACTACAAACATTCTGGTCCCTTATCGTTTTTGGAAAAAATGACATTTTAATCCTGTCAGTCTTGCAGTCAATCTCTCTAATCTTATATTCGTGATCCCTTCGACCGTAATACGTTGGGGTTCGTATTATATCCTTGATGCCATCGGAAAAGGGCCCATCTTTAAATGTTTTTAATAAGTTTAATCTATATTGTAAACGCCGCTGTGTAAGAGAATCCCAACCTAAATTGTCTAGCAAAGTGGATACGCTGCTGCGTTGGTCATAACAATGTTTGACAAATCTAGCCCCCCTCCGCTGAACTCGATCTAAATCCGAAGTCAAATTTATATTTTGAGGATCCCATATTCTGGCAGCCTACTCTAGGTGGGGCCTGACCAAGGCAAGGAAACATCGTTCTTTCACGTTTTCGTCGAATTCACCTGGCACTCTTTTCACAAATCCCAATTTTTTATTAGCACGACCGCATATTTCTCGTATGTGTTTTCCCCAGGACAGTTCGTGAGTAATTGTTACACCCAAGTATTTAAAGGAATCTACCCTCGCGATTTTGGTTTTTTTTACTTTGTAACTATAAGGGAGGGAATTACTCTTTTCCCAAAAATGTATTACTACGCATTTTTAAAAATTTAATTCCAATTGCCATGCATCGCACCAATTTTGAATTGCATCTAGGTCGTTGGCTAACACGACTCTGTCTTTGTGACTTCGAATGTCCCCAGAAATTACTGCATCATCGGCGAAAAGACGGTGCTATTAACTACGGTAGGTACTGAGGTCATTTATGTAAATAAGGAATAGGAGGGGACCTATGACACTTCCTTGTGGTACACCCGACGTGACCTTGACAGTATCGGATGATACACCGTCCAGGACGACTGTTTGGACACGATCACTTAAGAATTGTTTAATCCAGTTAATAATACTCTCGTGTATTCTATAAGTTTCCAATTTCGCGAGTAATTTGCAATGAGGGACTTTATCGAAAACTTTCTTAAAATCTAGGAATATCGCATCAACTGGAATATTATTTTCACCGGAGTTCAATACATCATGTACAAAAAGTGCGAGTTGAGTTTCGCAGGATCTACCCTTACGGAAGCCGTGTTGGTTATTAATTAATAAATCTTGGCTATCAAGGTGCCTCATCATGGAACTAACAATGATGTGTTCAATAATCTTACAGGAAATGGAAGTCAGCGATATTGGCCTATAATTACTGGGGTCCTCCCTGTCTCCGTTTTTAAATATGGGTTTTACCGAAGCTACCTTCCAGCCGTCGTCTACAGATAGTTGAATTAATGGTACCTTCAACACCCCCTGGACTCGTCTCACCTCCGAATTCCTAGCCTTAAATGAGCGCAGGATCTCCTGAGACCCACTTTCCAAGGTGTCTTTTGTCCCCACATGAGCTACGATACGTAACTTGGAGCATCCCGTATCACTGACGGCCGCCTTCACCGCCTGCGTCACCTTGGGAATCCCAAGAATCCATTCTCTCTCTCTCTTACACACGTTGGACTCTGCGTGCAGCGGTTTTACTTTTTGTCGGACATTGGAGCTACCTCTAATAATCGTTCCCTCCCTTCCCGTACCCAGACGGCTTAGCCTAGGCCGCGTCCTCGGAGTAGGGGTAGAGGCTTCAGTTATGGTGGTGCTCTCATCCCACAGTACCAGATACCTGTTAAATACGCATATTTGGACTTCCTCGGAACAGTTCAAACCCTACCGCAGCGTAGCTTTCCCTTTACCTCAAGAAATGACTCTCTAATCGTCCGATCTACGGGGAGGCGACACTCCCTCATGGGAGATTGAAAACGAGGTTGATCTAGGATCGCCCAGCCACGTGTAGAATTCGGGTAAACTCGTGCAGTCCTAAAGGAATGGCTGTCGAACTCCCATCCCCGAGCATCATCTTCCTTGAGAGAAGCCACCCCGACGTCGATCTTTGACGCATAATAGGAGAGGCTCTAAGAGGAAGTCAGAGGGGCAAATACGCAGGCAAAGTAAAAAGAGGTGTTCGACGGAATACCTATGAGGGCGTTCCCACTAGAAAGTTAGCATTAGGATGGGATCAGTGGAGAGTCACAGTCAATCTTTTGATTGAAATACTGAGGATGAATGTGGCATTCACACTAACAACACATGTGTGCATTAATAAGTAATCGGATGCAAATATCGATCCAGCCATTGCTCTATAATGTGGCCTGGCCTCATAAAGAAGAATTCCACTGAACATTTAAATGATATGGGACCACTCTTTAATTTTAAATTAACCATTCTCGCGTATTCGGTGACAAGTTGTTCATGACCGGCGTTCGGCGGGTTCGGAGTCCGTGCATCGTCCGGATAATCAGTATGGATTCTGTGCATCAATGCCTTTTCGAGTTCAGAGAGAGGGAAAAACTTCACGTCAAGTGCAGTTTTCGCCAAGAGTATGGATCTCATAGGAGAAAGTATTAATTAAGGAATTAAATGGAGTTCAATGAGGATTCGCTATATGTGGAGGAGTCGTTACGGGAGGAAATGTAGTGTGACGGGGTCACTTGGGAGTACGTCCCGGCACGAAGGGGTCTAGTGACTCTTACAGTGAGTCACGGGAGACCCAAATTAACTTTTGATGCCAAACGCATTGTTCATGGACCTGCAATCATTACCAGCTATTCGGATTACGCCCTGGTAACAAGAGAACTCTGAGACTTGTAATAAATGAATGTTTACAAACGTACTCGTCAGCCGACCGTCACTTGTGGTCGTAAACTATCTGGTTTCGACCGGAAAAAGTTCGGAAAAGAAATCTGTCGAAGACTTTACCTGAACCCGGATTAATGAAATTGATTGAGAAATCAGCGACCAGGTCTTTAATATGCATGGTGTGTTAAAAAAATAATGGGAATTTTAATTTTTCGGACAATAATATTTATTTATTCTTATACATATATGTTGTCACCTTCAAAGTAGTCTCCATTGGGGATTATGCACTTGTGCCAGCGCTTCTTTCAATCCCCGAAACACTTCTCAAACTCAATCTTTGAGATAGCCTTTAGTTCTTTCAGCGATGTAACAAACTGCTTTACTCAGTTTATTACAGATCTGACTGATGTGAGTCTCCCAGTTAAGTTTAGTATCAATATTAGTTACTAGTATTTTAACAGTTTCTATGTCAGTTATTTTTGATTTAAGACTGCATACAATATGCTGAGTATTTTTAGTATTCAAATGTAAATGATTAATATAAAACCATTCCTTAGCCTGCCTTGGGTAGTGCTAGATTGTACCTTTGCATCTACTAGTTGTTGACATTTTTGCATAAAAGTATTGTCGTCAGTATGCAGAACCCTGTCATATGACAGGGTATAACATGAATCATGACGATGGAAAGTACTGGGCCATGCACAGGGCCCTGTGGTACATCACATGTTACTTTAAGAGCTGCAGATCGACAGCAATCTAATTCAACCAATTGGTGGCGATCATCCAAATATGACTTCATTAGTGTCAGTGCAATTCCCTTAACACCATAATATTCTAGCTTTGTTAGTAATATTGAATGATTAACACAGTCAAAAGACTTACTAAGATCACATAGTGCCACAGAGACTGATTCCTTCTCTTCAAACGTATTAATGACATACAGAAAGGCACCCAAAAGTGGTACGACTGATTTTTTTACAAGAATTTTATTCACGATATACTTACATCGACTTAATAATCTTCAAAGTATGCTCCTTGAGCTGCTACGCACTCAGTATAACGTTGCTCCGATTCCCTGTACGCCCGCTGGAAATTTTCTTTGGGGATGCCGTTGATGACCCTCGTCGAAGCCTGTTGAACGGCCTTTATCGAGTCAAAACGTCGTCCCTTGAGTTGTCTTTTCATCAGGGGGAAGAAGAAGAAGTCCGGTGGTGCCAGATCGGGAGAATAGGGCGGGTCCTGCAACGTGGCAACGCCGTATTTGGCCAGGAGCTGTCTGACGACGAGATGCGCCATGGCACGGCACGTTGTCATGATGAAGCACCCAGCAGTTTGCGATGGCCGGTCGGACTCTTTTCACGTGTTCTCGGAGGCGGGTGAGCACCTGCACGTAAAAGTTCGCATTCATAGTCTCCCCTGGTGGGACAAACTCCTTCTGAACCACTCCATGGCGGTCGAAAAAAACAATCAACATCGTTTTGATTTGCTCATGCGAGCCTTTTTTGGACGTGGGGACGCGGAAGTGTCCCATTCCGCGGGTTGTCTTTTCGTTTCGGGGTCATATTGAAAAACCCATGTTTCATCACCAGTTATCACATTGTCCAAACAATTTTCATCTCGGTGCAAATTGGCTAACACTTATTCGGAGATGCGCACACGCGTTGCCTGTTGGTCGACACTCAGAATTTTCGGCACCATCTTGGCGCACACCTTGCGCATGGCCAAATCCTGTGAAATAATGCGTTGGACGTTGGATGCAGAGAGACCCAACTGGTCTGCAACTTCTTCACTGGTTAGGAGTCGGTCTGTCTTCATCAGTGTCCTCACTCTGTCCACATTCGTGTCGGTTCTTGCCGTCGACGGCCGTCCGGAGCGATGGTCGTCTTCAACGAGCTCCATACCATCTTTAAACAACTTGTGCCACTCAAATACTGTGGAACGGCTTAAGGCAGTGTCCCCATAAGCCTGCTTGATTATATCGAGGATCTCAGTTGCCGTCTTCCCGAGTTTCGCACAAAATTTCACGGAATAACGTTGCTCTAAATTCAGATTCATTTTGTTTTTCGACGCGGATAAAAAACTTGCGAAACTAAAAACGGTGTCCTCACTCAACGACAGCCCGCAGGCGACTGAGATTCGTGTCGGTCTGTTGCTAAGAGCCTCCTCCATCTTACCCTGCCAAGCAGACCCCCCTCCACCGCTCCGTTCACGCCAGAGAAAATCAGTCCTACCAATTTTGGGTGAAACCCTATAATTAACTAACGACTCTACTGCTAAAATTGTAGATTTCCCAGATCAAAAGCCATATTGTGATTTGGAAAACGGATTATTTGACGCAAAAAATTACATATTTGATCTTTCATTACAATTAGGTAATCTACCGGTTAAGGTAGGTTTTTTGATGGACACAACTATCAAATAAATATTTTTGTAACTCCAAACAAAACCCAATCCAGCAACCTACTCTACATCAAGTCCCTCTTCATCTCTGTGTACTTCCTTCCTCCATTCATCCCGTCCAACATCCCTGTCCTTTTCTCGTTTACCTAACATGCTCCCCCCTTTACCTACTTCAACATTCCACTACCGCTCAATGTGCCTTTCATCCATTTTTTCTGCCTCCTTAGGATTTCTTCCAACAAACCCCTCTCCTTGCCAACCATCCTTAGTACTTCCTCAAATGTTCTCCTTTCAGTCCATTTCACCTTCTCCATTCCTCTCCACACCCACATTTCAAAAGCCTCCAATCTACATCTATCCTCCTGCTTCGGCGACCACGTTTCCGCGCCGCACAGATCGATATCAAAGTTTTTACGAGTCTTTTCTTAACCTCCCTACTTAGGTCCCCATCATAAACTCCCTCCTCCTTGAGAAAGCCTCATCCTCCTTACGTCCTTACTACTTTGTCCGGATTGGTCCAAACACTTCCGAGATATGTAAAGTCTTCTACCTGCTCTATTTTTTCCCCTCCTATTTTAATGTTCAGTTTAGCCTTTTTCTTTCTGGAAAATCGCAACACCTTTGTTTTATTAATATTGATTCTCAACCCATATCTATCGCACTGAACCTCCAATTCACTCAGCAATGCTTGCAACCCCTTGGCTGACTGAGCAACTAATGCTTGGTCATCGGCAAACCTAACCGATTTTACGAATTCCCCTCCGACTTTCATTCTTGCCTCCAGTTTTTCCCATGCCTCTTTAATCCTTTCCTCCACACATACGTTGAACGGCACCGGTGACAATGTGCAACCCTGCCTTACACCTCTTCCTAACACTGCCCATCCGCACTCTCCGTTCCCCACTCGCATCTGAGCAGTGATCTTTCATTATAGCTTCAAAACGTTTACCAAAAACGGGGACTATGGAAATAGGGCGGTAGGCGGTAAATCATCTTTATCACCTTTCTTAAAGACAGGTGCTGTTTTGGAATATTTTAGAGCCGTTAGAAAATCTCCTGTCTCAAAACATATGTTGAGTAACGTAGCTAATGATTCCGCATGAACGCAATAATGTCCTTCATTAGGTAATTAGACAGACCATAAATATCCTTACTGTTAGATGTTTTTAATTTTTGAATAGTCCATATAATATCAAATGGAGTAACGAAATTCCATTTAAAATTTAAATTATTCGGAGGAAATTTTGTGGCATAATACCAAAATTCGCAGCATCAATGCTTTCAGGGAACAAATTCTCTTCAACCGCTTTTAAGAAAAAATTATGTACAGCATCTGAGGTAAATGGAAGATTTTCTATTGCATTGCCATGATCAACTTCTTGATTGATTACTCTCCATGCGGCCTTTTGTTTATTTTTCCATTCAATATAAAATCCCTATAGGCTTTACTTTTTGCACATATAATTGAGTTACAATAATCTCTTTTGTATTTCAAGTAATCCTCTTTGTCATGCAGGCTTCCACTGGTTTTGTATGAGTGGTAGTAACTAAGTAAATCATTTCTAAGAGCTAATAACTCCCCAGTATGCCAGAGATTATTTTTAGTTTTAGTGGGCATAGAGTTTAGTATTTTTTTAGGAAACATTGCTCAAAAATCTCTAGGAAATTACCTAAAAAAGTTGAAAAAAAAGTTTACTCTACACATTATGTGCAAATGCCATGCCAATCGATACAAGATAAAAGCAGTTTGACACTCTCTAAATCTTCTATTGTTATGGGCCTCCTGATTATGGTTTTACCTCTATTTGAGAATATCTTTTGAGTTATTTGGGTCTTGAAAGTGAAGCTTAAGCTTATACCTTGATGGTCAGATAGGAGATAATCAATAACACTTGTATTACACAGTTTAGGACCACAGTTGGTAATTACATTATCTAGGCAGGCAGATGATTGAGTAGGCTGTGTGTTTGCCCAGTATAAATTATATGAAAGCAAAGGATTTTGAAGAACCTGACCATCGCTAGTTTTTAGTGCTACGTCAATGTTGAGATCTCCACAAATTATGATATTGGCTTTCAGCGTCAAGAATAGGGATAGTACTAGTTCCAGCTGATTACAGAAATGTTCAAATACACCACTAGGGGAGCGATACTCAGAAGCAATGATCAGATTCAGGTCTTTCAACATAATCGCAGATATTTCAAAGTGCAATTCCAGACAGAATTTGTCCAAGTCAATTAATTTAAAGGGTATACCTTTCAAGCCATAAATGCAGGTACCGCCGTTTTTTGCTACTGATCGGCAATAGAATGACGCCAAGCTAAAATCACTAATCACTATAATCACACATCAACTTCATTTTTTGTAATCCAGTGTTCATTGAGGCATAGCACATTGTAGCCACCATGTTTGACAACTGCCTCTTATCTCCGATATCTTATTTCGTAGACATCTCACATTTTGGCAAAATAAATTAATGCCACTACCTAGTCAGAAGGACTTAGGTTTTGATATTTCCGTTTGGAGGCGGGTAACACGCTTTGCTAATGACTTCTTTCCCGTAGTGTTGTCGTTATGGGGCCTTGTTGTTGAGGTGGATACCGGCGCATCACAATTTTTCAACTCGGAGTCTCGATTTATTACCTCAGCTTAACCTTCTGGAATATTTTCTGTCTCTTCATGGGCAGGAGTAAATTTCCGCGGTTGGGGGGGGGGGTAAAATTTCCCCACTTTTACTTCAACTGGCCAAATATCATCTTTAAGAAGATGATCTTTAAGGTTAATTGGCACACTGAGTTTAAAAGAATTATATACTTCACCAACTCTCAAACTTTCACATTTGAAATCACTCCCGGGAAATATTTCGGACAGATGCTTCGCGATGCCATCGGGCGTTGCATTGGACTGGACACGACCAACGGAGAAGAGCGTCCTGCGAGGAACTACCACAAAGTTACACGCAGCAGTAGGCTGGTTACTACTTCCTAACATCGTATTTCGTTTGCGTTTGTTTCTCTTGTAATTCACCATTTGAAAACCTTCCTCGTCATATCCTCCAATAGCATGTTATTCAAGAATAGTAGTCGGAGTGGCGAACCCTTCGATGATTTCTCCCTTTTTAAGAATTCTGATTCCTGGAGTCACCCCACATAAACTGAGTGTGACAAGGTCGGACAAGGACAAAGTGAGGTTAATCGGGCCAGCATCACTCCATATTCCTCACCGTAGGGACCTTTTCCCTCTAAAATGTCGGCACGCGTTGCTTATGCAAACCTCATAGATGAGGAGCAAGGGAGTTTCTTTGGTGCTGGCGTCCGTCGGGGTACGGCCGTTCACGTTGAACGGGGAACGAACGGGACGTCACCAGCAGCCTGGGCCTGACCAAGGCAAGGAAACATCGTTCTTTCGTCGCATTTACCTAGCACTCTTTTCACAAATCCCAATTTTTTATTAGCACGACCGCACATTTCTCGTGTGTGTTTTCCCCAGGACAGATCGTGAGTAATTGTTACACCCTAGTATTTAAAGGAATCTACCCTCGCGATTTTGGTTTTTTTTACTTTGTAACTATAAGGGAGGGAATTACTCTTTTCCCAAAAATGTATTACTACGCATTTTTAAAAATTTAATTCCAATTGCCATGTATCGCACCAATTTTGAATTGCATCAAGGTCGTTGGCTAACACGACTCTGTCTTCGTGACTTCGGATGTCCCCATAAATTACTGCATCACCGGCGAAAAGACGGAGCTTGCTATTAACTACGGTAGGTACTGAGGTCATTTATGTAAATAAGGAATAGGAGGGGGCCAAGGAGCAGAAGGAAAGTTGCTCTCTTATGATTTCCACCACACCTCGTTTTATTTTGTACAATGATGTTTACATTAAACCAAATGATATACGCAGCAAATGAAAAATGAAAGAAATACACATGTAAAATACGGAACTACGTGTCAAATCGAGTCATATTAATTACGTGATTCGGAAAAAGTCGGAAAGAAATGGGAACAAGGACCGTGGATATAATCTTATCTCCAAAATTATTTATGGGGCACCCGTATTAGAAGAATATGCGGGTTCAACGTAGAGAAATTTGACTTCGTTTTGAGGCCTTATGGAAACTTAGCGTCAAATCATAACAGCAGTGTTAATTCTCCTTGATAATGCCACATTTTCGATTCGTCGGCTAGCTGTTAAGACACAGCGGATGAAAATGTCAGTTAATGAATTAAATGCAATTAACGTGAAATCTGTCTTAAAATATCATGGGAAGAAAGTAAGTTTCAATTTTTTATTTGGTATTCTTCTCTTGAAGGTACGTGTAGATTTGGATGGACACAGACTATAGACGACCACATTCCTAATCCTCATCTAACGAGACACTGGCTAACACCCTATACCACAATAAACCCTTCTTCGATTCTACATGCACTCTACCTACCATAATTTCTTCCAATATGACCTATTTTTACACCAATTATATTGCTTGCCTAACCTCGAGGGAATATCATCTATCTCCACCGCCTCATATCATTTCCTTCCCTCGGTCTCGCAATTACGTATGACCGGCTAATAGGTAACCTCATATACGAGACTCAAAGCTTGTGTGAAACTGGGGGAACCAAGAGACGTCCCCGGAGATCGAACCCGGGTCCTCCGGGCAGTGGTCCAACGATCCAACACACGACTGTAACGCCCTTAAAATCTAGTGATCTTTGGACTTACACGTTGAAATTTTGTTATTTTCCGAAAACTTTAACATATTTTTCGATGAATTTCATTACAAATGTTATTTTCTTAGATACTTAATTTTGCTTACCAAGTTAAATAAATAATTCAAGCCGAGAAAGTGGTTTCAAAGACTTTGAGTGAATGTACGATGCATATTCATAAAGTAAAAGCCGTTTGCTTATATTTAAATATTGGCATTAAAGAATACAGTTTTACTCCTGCAGCGCCATCTGCTGATTCATTGAGAAGCTATAGCAGAATTTGTTTTGTTTCGGAATTCGTTTGCTTGCCCGTGCATGCAAACAACAATCTCCGTGACAATCGTTGATCCCGCCAGCTGTGAAGTGCGGTCTGTCATGCGATTCTTGTATGCAAAAGGATTGTCAGCTGATGAAATTCATCGGGAGTTATACCTAGTTTATGGACCTACAGTTATGAGTGAAGGAAAGGTTAGAAAATGGTGCCGTGGTTTTAAAAATGGACGAACGAATATCCATGACGAAGAGCGAAGTGGCAGGCCCAGTATTCTGACCGATGAAATTGTTTCGCAAGTGGAACAAAAACTGCGATGTGATCGTCGATTGACAATTAATGGCCTGGCTGAACAATTTCCTCAACTTGGACGCACTACTGTCTACAATATTGTCACGGAAAACCTCGGATACCACACATTGCGTGCAAGGTGGGTACCAAAAATGCTCACCGACCACCACAAAGAGCAAAGAATGTCCAGTGAATAAGAATTTTTGGGCCGTTACCAACAAGTTGGAGATGATGAGACCAAGCACCTAGCGATCACTTCCTCTTCTTGCACTTGAAACCGAGGCTCGGTGGACAACGTTTCGAAACCGAAGAGGAACTCAAGAACGGCGTTGTCAATTGGTTTAAAACTCTCAGTCGGCGAGCTTCGATGCAGAGGGGTTAAAGAAGCTGGTGAAGCGGTACGAAAAATGCTTAGAAGTGAACGACACTTATGTAGAGAAGTGAAGTAGGTTTGTAGCTAACTAAAAGTGCCAATAAAATTTGTATGATATGAATATATTTTTTCCTGTGACCAAACGGCCCTTACTTTATGAGCAAGCCTCGTAATGAGAACACAAGTGTAACAGGTCTTTTATGGGATTAAGGCTGGAAGCCACTGGAAATACGAAGAGAGCAAGCGAGACTTAGACTTTTACAAAGGTTCAGAACACGTATCCAGCTCGTATGTCATGTTCTCTTTCTACGTCTAAGTGCACTAGCCTAAAGTATTAACAATATAGTTCCATATATGATTTTCCCTTCTTCCTCCCTGATAGTGCTTTCACCTTCCTATACAACGCATCAATTTCACCCTTCCATTTTAAACTTTCCAAATACACATTGCGTCTTCTAACTTGCTTCTTTTGCTTTTTTAGTTTCATGCATCAGTTTATTTATTACTTGTCTCGTGGTTCTTCCTTCTTCCTTGATTGTGTTTATATATTTGTCTTTCATTTCTTTCTCCCAACTTTTTCCTAATCTTAACGTCTATAATCAATGATTTCTTTATCCTACTCCTATATACTTTTCCTATACAGGATTCGGCAGTATAACATGCTAATATCAATTCAAATCGGCATGTTATGCTGCTGCAGCCTGTAATTTTGTTAACAGCCTTCAATATGCCTTTCTTGACCTGATCCTTCTGTTGAACCTATCTCTCTATCCTCACTCATTAATTTTTCCGCTGCTTCCTGGCACTCCTTTTTTCCAGTCTCATATATTAATTTCATACACTCACTATTCTCCCTGTTTTGCCCTCTTGAATCTGGCATCAAACTTCATTTTTACTAAAATATGTCCAGAGTTTGCATCCGTTTTCGGAAAACTGAGTGAACCAATCACAGTGTTCCTAAATCTTCACATGATATTCTTCCGGATATATCCCCGTGTATTTTCCACTCGTACCTCCACCTGTACGGCAATGACAAAATGCCATGACAAAATTAGATATGCCCCACCTTTAAGGAGTGAAACAACAACACTTAGGGCCCTAGAAATTCATTACGTATGTACTGTTGAGTTTCCAACCGATTCCTATAGGAAATTATGAATAGCGCCGCATTAACCCTACAATTATGCAATCGATAAATAAATAAGAGAATTGTGTTTAGTTCATGATAATTTCGAACATTACTTTTTTGCACAAAGGGTAATCAAATCAATACCTCAGTTTCAGCACCCCAATCATATCATTTAAAAGATTTCCAATGATCTGCCAAGTTATAAATGTGTCTACTCATCATATTTTCCATTCAGCATTTGGTGCTTACCTCACACTATACTTGTACTTGTAATATTTCATCACCCATTGTCAGATAATAGCACTTACTTTATAACTTAATTTACTATCCCAATACCTCCCCTCCACTCAATGACTCTGCCTCATGGAGGCTCTCAAAGTTTGACGTAGGTTTCAATGAAAGTTTCTTTTCCTTCAAGGAAATCTCCTTCTTATGCATTTCGTATCCGTAATACTTTCGAATAAGAGTGTAATCATATTATTTAAAAAATAACATACGCCTCCGGGTGGTACGTCGACTATTAAAATGAGAGCTAATCGTACGGTAAATTGCTTAATCCGGTTAAAATTATTTTGGATGAACCGGTTGAATTTGGTGTTATTTGTTTCCACTCGAAATTGTTTCTGAGAGAAGAAAAGGATTTGAGAGGCGTGCGGAAGACTCCCCACATTGGTGGCGATTGTAAGATGAATGCGATTCCTCTTTACGATATATGGGGCGGTCAAATAAGCTCCCTCGGTCAATATTTTGGAAAACAAATGGAAAGCTGTGGGTACCCCCAACTGTTATTGCGAAAGAAATACCAATGCGACCACCGAGGTCGGTGGTCGGGTGTCGTGGGTGTGATCAGGCGTGGTGAATGGTTGAAAATTGTCGGCACCACCAATTAGCGGAAAGCGTCGAAGTTTATGGATCAATACAGCACGTGCGTACAAATGATATCGCGAAGGCGAGGGGAAGTTGCTCAACACTTACCCGGTCAGGATGCTCATAAAAGCTAATAAATGTACAGCTAATAAAAGGAGAAGGTTGCTATAATTGTCAAAAAACCGTACCGAACTGAGAGAAAGTTTTGACGGGTTTCATTCAAAAGTTAGAGGCGAATCTTCAAATGTACGAAGAAAACCAGAGACTGGGGCTGGACTGGAGTGTCTCGATAGAATTCGTATCTTTAAGCTAAATAAATTTGGCTTTTTGTTGGGGAGGACGATCGAAGTTGCGCTGTAAAATTACATTAATCAAGTTAAGGAATCGAATGACTCAAATGAACATACAAGTATAGTCAGCTTATTGTTGGAATTTCCATGATCCGAATATCCTTCCTCACACCAACATTGACGTTGGTTAAAATATGTATTTTTAAATATGGGACCTATGGTGTATAAGCCATTATCAGATTGTTGCATTGTTAAAATAAAACTATGTGAATAATAATAAAAAATACAGTTTTAGTGTTTCACTGTGAGTAGTATAGTGGATACATTAAAAGTGGGAAAAATTATTATTCTTTACTTGTTATTATTAAAACTACAAATTATATTAAATAATTTACTCCTTATAGCGATATTCAATTATTAATTTATTATTGTAGAAATTTGCAAATCCTTTTCACATATTTCTTGTAACCAAATATTATTGGGTGACGGCCTTACTGCAGGCATATATTCGGTTACCAGAAATTACACCAAAACTGTTGAATCTCTATAAAATTATGGACTTTTTATTTATTCAAGGTTAGAGTAACGTTAAAGTTTGATTTTTTTATCCTGTTGACTTCTTTAGTCGCCTGCCATCTCTGGAATTTTCTAAAGGATTTCGCATATGCAAATTTGCCATGATTTTTGCGTAGAAAATACTCAGGAACTCCTGTCGCTCGGATTTCACATGGTACAATTTTGGTTCAGATGACTCCCCAAAAGTCTCCCAAAGGTAGAAGACGACTATAAATACCGACCTTAGACTTGTAGACAGGTGTGCAACACTTACTATACTTACAAAACCCAAGGGTCCCACAATTCATCCATTTGTATGACTCCCCGGTTGTTTCCGAAACGAATATTTAATATTTTAAAAATAAGGTTTTGTCGCCTTGTACAACTCGTGATCACAATAAAAAAATCCCACAGCCATCAAATAACGTAATTCAAACCTTAAATCCCTAACATGAACATATTCAATTCATCTGAACTTTCCTGCTGTACGATTTTGTCCCTCGCCAAATGAGGCCCTGGAGGCTCGACTGGTTTAACGTGGATGTGGATAAATTGCCGAAGCGCCCGGGCCAACCGGGCCGGTTTGGACTCTTCAGTAGGTCACTGAGGGCTCCTGGGCGGGAGGCCGATGTGAAGGCATTGGGAGCGCGAACGCCTTCCTTCATTGGTGAAGAAGTAGCCGACACGTCCGCACCTATAACCCGCTCGAAAAATAAATTTTCCTTACAAGTTGAGTTCCGTGTAATGCGTCAACTTGAAGGGCTTCGACCCAATCATTTTTCTCAATCTCACTCTGTGTCTTAAATGAGACAGCGGGCACAGTTAACACAGAAGCACACGTTTTATACTTATCAGGAAAGTAGCGTTGAAGATGATTTCAAATAGGCATCCAAAATAAAGTAAATTTAAATGAACGTACCCACGGTCGTGATGCAATGAAAAACGAAATAGCCGAGACCGAAAACGAAAATGATACTAGTTTTCCTCTAGGCATTTACCTACCCCCACCACTTATTACCTTTTTTTGTTTTTATTAGTGTGATTGACGGGTATCTGGCATAGGAGGAATCCTTGTGAGCGAGTGCGATTCACAAAGGTCGAATACACCCGAGTGAGCGAGTAATTGCGCGTTTACGTAAGTTCTTTCTGTTTCGTTTTGTATTTCTGTGTAATTGATGGGTCAATGGCCTCGGAGAAATCGGAGAAATTTACGGTGAAAGTAATATTCCAGTTGATGCGATATGCCTAGATTTTAAGAAAGTTTTTGATAAAGTCCCTCATTGCAAATTACTCGCGAAATTGGAAACTTATAGAATACACGAGAGTATTATTAACTGGATTAAACAATTCTTAAGTGATCGTGTCCAAACAGTCGTCCTGGACGGTGTATCATCCGATACTGTCAAGGTCACGTCGGGTGTACCACAAGGAAGTGTCATAGGTCCCCTCCTATTCCTTATTTACATAAATGACCTCAGTACCTACCGTAGTTAATAGCACCGTCTTTTCGCCGATGATGCAGTAATTTCTGGGGACATTCGAAGTCACAAAGACAGAGTCGTGTTAGCCAACGACCTAGATGCAATTCAAAATTGGTGCGATGCATGGCAATTGGAATTAAATTTTTAAAAATGCGTAGTAATACATTTTTGGGAAAAGAGTAATTCCCTCCCTTATAGTTACAAAGTAAAAAAAAACCAAAATCGCGAGGGTAGATTCCTTTAAATACTAGGGTGTAACAATTACTCACGAACTGTCCTGGGGAAAACACATACGAGAAATATGCGGTCGTGCTAATAAAAAATTGGGATTTGTGAAAAGAGTGCCAGGTGAATTCGACGAAAACGTGAAAGAACGATGTTTCCTTGCCTTGGTCAGGCCCCACCTAGAGTAGGCTGCCAGAATATGGGATCCTCATAATATAAATTTGATTTTGGAATTAGATCGAGTTCAGCGGAGAGGGGCTAGATTTGTCAAACATTGTTATGACCAACGCAGCAGCGTATCCACTTTGCTAGACAATTTAGGTTGGGATTCTCTTACACAGCGGCGTTTACAATATAGATTAAATTTATTAAAAACATTTAAAGATGGGCCCTTTTCCGATGAAATCAAGGATATAATACGAACCCCAACGTATTACGGTCGAAGGGATCACGAATATAAGACTAGAGAGATAGACTGCAAGACTGACTGGTTTAAATGTCATTTTTTCCAAGAACGATAAGGGACCAGAATGATTGTAGCCGAAATTCCCCAGGACTTAGTTTATTACAATAAGTATTAACGTACAGGTTAGGGTCTGCGCGAGGATATGTAAAAATATGTGTATATGTATGCATATATGTATATTTTTTCTTACAGGTTCCCCCCACCTTTCCCCAACATAACCCCCAACCCCCTCAACCCTTACCCTTCCCTCATGGTGCTACACCCCCTGCCACACACCTTTTTGGTGGTTCGCAGGGTATTTATGTAGATGTAGATGAAATCCTTGTAAATCCCGTATGTGTCAGTACGTGTGACGGTTTTAAGGTAAAGGTTTCTGTGTGTTTAACACGCTCGATTAATTGAGGGAATGGTCGAGAATTTGTGTCCATTTATTTATTTTTGCGTGATAGACGGATCTCTGGCATAGAAAGAATCCTTGTAAACCTTTAACGAGTAAGTACTTGTGATTCGGAAAGATCCCTGTTTCCGAACATACCCGAATGACTGAGTGAATGAGCGACCAGTACGTGCATCTGTTTTATAATTTTGTATTCATCTGGATGTTAGACGGGTCACTGGCATAGGAGGAATCCTTGTAAACTCTGAACGAGTGAGTGAATGCCATTCATAAAGGTCAAACAAATCAGAGTGATTGAGTGATTGCGAACGTGAACTTGGGCTTTTTTCTATTCTTCTTCTCTTTTGATTTTTACTTCAATTTGTTTTTCATTGATGTGTGAGTACAAAGGGCCCCTTGCATAAGAGATATCCTCTCAAACCCTGAGTGTGTGAATGAGATTCACGAGAGTGACTGTTCTTCCTTAACACACCCTAGTGCTCGTGTGGTTATAAGTTTCCTTATTTGTAAGTGTTGTATTTTTGTGTGTGATTGAGGTACACGTACACGTTGCTGTTTCCAGACACACCCAAGTGACCTGGTGGGTGTTCCCTATTTTTCCCCTTACTTGTAACTTTGTTTTTAACCCTCCCCTTTAAAAAACCTAGTGCAATCAAGTCAAGTATATGGTCTAGGCTATTTTGTTTATTCTCAAAAGTAACATCACTTAGGTGCTATTCACCAATAGAATGATAAACAAATCAAAATGTGCAAATAAATTTCAATTCTGCTTGCTTCCACTCAATATTGAGAGAAATACGAGGCAACGACAATAAAATGAATAAACTCGAAAAACTGAATAGAGGCAATAATAGTCAAAGTTATTTCTACGTAATCTCACCCTGCACATTCAGACACCTATCCCATCTCTTTCCAAGTCCTTGATAGCCGGCCGCAGAGTAACCTTTCCTTTTCTGTCACAGCCAACGAGTAAACTCATGGACATAATCATTTTCGAAGCGTTGAATCTCAAATTACTTTTTAGGGGTCGGAGCAGATGAAATCACTAAGGGCAAAGTCGGAACTGTGGATGGTGGATGTTCCAAGCACTCCAATGAATATTCGTGCGTAAAAGCTCCCGGGTTTCTCTGGCTGACGTTGGCGACTTCTCTATTGACTTATCCTCGTACTTCTTTAAGTATGCGACAAGTACTACGGAAAAGGAAAAAATAACATATTGCTTGAACTTTTGGAATGATGGCCCATTATTTAATGATTAGATAATCACCCCACACTAGGCCATGTACTTTGCTCTAAAAAATGCTCTCTTAATGCCATCGTTAGCAACTACAGCCTCTATTCTGATTCTAATCCTTCGTGGGAAAAATGACATCTTTAAATCTGTCGATTTTACACTTTACCATCTCTCATCCTATTTCCTTTTTTCTCCTAACGTATTGCGATGGGAATAGTGACACATTTTTTAAATGATTGCAAAGCAACCTCTTCAAATGTGTGCAAAATAATTAATCTTTATTGTAAGTTACTATTCCCAGTGTATTCTAATAATCCGTTGATGCTATTATGTTTGTAATAAGAAATTTTTATAAGCATAGTTCCTCTTCGCACTATATAATCTAACTCGGTCGTCATGCCGCGCTCGCGGGGATCTCGTGAACTAGCATATTTTAAATGAGGTCGAATTAGTGAAAGAGTAGCATTGCTCTTTGCCGTCTAGTCATATTCTACCCAGGACTAGTTAAATAATTCTTAATTTTCTGCTAATTTACGAACATGTTCCCCTCTATAAGTTTCCCCCAGAAGAGGACGGACGGCAGAGTGACTCCGTCAGTATTCAATCAAGTCTATAATTATTATTTCAGTATTTTTTATGTACGAGGCTCGTATTTGGCTCTAGAGAAAAAAATTTATCACTCGTTTATTACTCGCACGTATTATAATGATGCGAGATATTCTATCATTCGGACTCCGAATGCTCGCGTAAACGACAAATCAGCAAATAAGACACGAGTAGACATGATTTTAATGTCGTTACTATGTAGAGTGAAGGAAATCCATTGGCACCGTCTAGACGAACTCCTTTTACTTCGACCGCATGAGACTCACCATCGAAACATCAATGGCGACCATTTGTACACGATCATTTACAAAATTCTACGAGTTCTTTCAATACTATTCTACCCTATGAATATCTTGCAATGAGGCACTTATTCGAAATCATTTTTAAGTTGTGTAAAACCTTGTCCACTGCCAAATTTCTATCGAACCAAGATTATCATGTTTAAAAGACTAGACATCATATTAGTGATTATAGCGGAGTGTTCCGAGTTCACATTCCGGGTAATACCTTCGTTCGGCCGGTTTGAAGCTCTAGTCTGATTATCAGTTTTGAAAGGAATCTTGAGAGGGTACAGGGAACGGGATCGTGCCCTGAATGTGAATTTCTTACGCCATGGGGATCACCATTAGTTAAGGATGAGCTTCTCGCCTATCGAAATTAACCTTGGGCTGACGGCTATGATCCTGACATCTGCTTTTTCTACTCTTATTTTCCTGGTCTTTTTCAGTGTCGGACATGCTATCATGCTAATCATGCTGAACCTGATTTCGAGAATTCATAGATGTCTTTAGAAAATTCTGTGCTCGTGGAATTTCCTTTGCCTTCGGTCGCAAGTTTAAGCTCGCCCTCCTTGTAATCTCTTTCTCGGCAATCACGGATACAGTTCCCCATCCGTTTAATGGGTCACTTGTCGAGATCAAATTACGACACAAGTGAAATGCGATAGCGTCTCTCAAGTGCACCTCCGTGCAAATAGAGGAACAGTCAGCGCACTTGTCGAAAGCAATGGCTGAAAGTGTAGGCCTCCTTAGATGATTACACTCATGTCGTAAGTTATAGATTATTCAGCGTTAGTATTACTCTAGGTACATTTGGTGCCACCATCAATTCTTGTCTGAGATGGTTCATAGCACCATCAAATAGTATTCAAATTATCCTGCTCTAAATATTAATTAAAATTGGCAATTGTTCACAAAATATAATATTGTACATACACGACCGGTTTCGATGTAAATACATCATCTTCTGGTGAGACCAGAAGATGATGTGGTTACATCGAAACCGGTCGTATTAATAAAATATTTTATTTTGTGGAAAATTGCCGATTTTAATTAGTCATGATATTCCACCATATCACGCCTGAAACGTCTCTATTTACTGCTCTGAATAGCCAAGAGTGGGAATGATGACTTGAAAATTTATAATATTAGGTATGTACCATTATTATTTTTGAATGGAATGAGAGTTCTAACGGCCCACAGCTTTTGTTGGAACATAGAATCCGGAATCCTACAGAAAGGATAGGAGTAGACTGATTAGGTCATGATGACACGAAATTACAGAGGCCAAGGATAACTGGAGAGCTTATAATGGTTCGATTGGCGGTTATATTCAAGTTAGCATTTTGTTTTTTGATAGTCATTACGTCAATTGTTGCGTCTTATTGTGAATTAGAACTTCATTGCAGGATTGCACATTTATTTACCGCGGGTACTAAATTATACTGCTTTATACCCCAAATGTTGACAAGTTTACTTTGAGTAATAAAGTTCTGTTAACATTTCGAAAGAAAAATGCGATGCTCTTTACATTGGCCAAGGCACACTGGAGGGGTGGCGGAAAGTTCAAAAGGGATGTAATATAATGCATCCTCGGAGAGCTTCGAAACAGTCTTCGTTTGAAAGTAAAGCAGTTAATGAAATTGCAAATCCTATACATTCATTGCAAAATGAGGAAAACTGGGGTTACAAATGAGTTTTATGAGGAAAACGAGCAGCGTTTGAGGTTACTGCCATTCTCTCCGTGCGCTAAGATATCCTTCTCTTGCAGAGGCCTATTTAGCAACAGTGGCGTAATGAGGAAGAAACGGGATCTGAAAATAAATCACCGTACTTTACCGGAGTTGTTAGCTGACAAAACCGTTTCCACTTAACGTTATGAAACAGGAAACATTATAAATTGGAAAGGTATGTAATTTTCTTTTTTGAATTTTCAACCGATGTTTTCGGAGAAATTCTCATTTGCGCGACGTTAAAGCCTTTACAGTTTGTGGAGTGAGGAAGGTTTGAGCACAAGGTGAACTACGATCATATGGAGAAGGCATGCTTATCGTAGTGTTATTATAGCAAGAAAAATAGTTCCGTATTAATGGAAAGTTGTTGAGCACTCGGTATACCGAGTCCAATGCTCTACTAGCACATCTATTGTCGATGAGGCACTGGAGCAAAACACATCGAAGTGTCTCGCTCCATTATGATTTCAAAAGATCCGACGTAGCCCCAATTTTGTGTGCTCTTCAGATACCGACCCTTACATTTTTCACCCTGGCGTCACATAACCTTAACTGTGAACATTTTCTCTGAACCCATCTGGCATAAAACCAAAATTATTGTAAAACACCCGTCAAAATAACGTCTCCCCATCTTTGTAAATGATTGGGACAGAAATATTTATTGGCTAAATAATGTTTTATTTGTCATCAAATTTTTAGTCAGTCCCGCTTAATGAAACTTATGCATACACATGATTGAAGGATACAGGATTGTGTTATGTTATTACAAAAAAATGGGAAATATATTTGCAGCATTTTGTAAAGTAATATTTATGAACTAAATATATAATTGTTTGAATACTGGCGAAAAATGACGTTCACTAATCGCATTTTCTATTGATTAGGAGCGAATATTACTGATTAACATCAGTCTGAGACGTGTGAGTGATTTTTTTTGGCAATATCATAAAGAATAGTATATATTTCAAGCAATTAATTATGAAACCCTTTTTAATGAAACCACGCACCGAGAGGATTGTATTTAATGAAAATTCCACTTGTGCCATCTTCAATTTCTGCAGAATATTTTTATTGAAATAAATTAACTATTCTTTCTTATTTTTAAGGCTATGTATAAACAAAGACGAAAGACATGTTTTTCAAGGGAAACAAGAGTAAGGAAATACATTTTCAAAGACCTAATGGATCAACATAATAACTACGTCTTTATATGCGTAATTGTCAATAGTAATCTCTTAGAAAACAAATACGCAGTGCATCATATTTTTTCATGCCACCATCATTTCATCCAGTACATCATTTTTCCTCTCAAGGTCTTAGTAGAACATGATGCGTAATCTGAAACTGAATTCCACATAGTTCCAAATTTAACTTCCCTGTTTACACATTACATAATTCACAGCCACAAACTGATGTGGCTGTAGATTATGTATTGTAGCAATCATCGGTGGCCTCTAGAACCAACTAAACTCTAATTAACCATAAACTGCCACTTTTTAATGTTTGCCATTATGCCTGCTTATGCTTTGATTGACATGGTTAACAAATTTTGAAATTTGGTGGGCGAGTCATGAAATGCAACACCAAGGACTGGAAATCTAGAATTTCCAACCGAGTCGATATGAAATGCTTCAATAAAGTTGGAGCGCTCCCAAGAAAAGATATTTCTTAACCCCAGAGTGTAACTGACATTTATTTTGAGGTTGTGATTAATTAATTTGGTGATTTTCTGTAAACATTCATATCTTTTTATGCGTGAAAGAAAACAGTTTTAGAAATTGTAGCTTTGCCCTCATTCTCTTACCTGATTGGGAATGACCCTGAGCACAATCCTAACACATCTTACATTATCAATTTAGACATATTACTACCTTGAAAGCCACCACTAGGGTGTGTAGCAAGAGTTGAATACATACGAGACTAATTTTGACTCGAATATTTTTACCCCTACTGCGATCGAACAATATTATTCTGATTCCTTATCATTCGTGGAAAAAATTACATCTTAAGTATATCTGTTTTACTTTTGATCTCTCAAATTTTATTGACATGATCTCTCATACCGAAGTACAATGGTGGTAATAATACATTTTCTACATCACTGTTAAAGAGATATCCCTCCAATTTATGCAAGGGATTTAATCTGTAATTTAGCCTTCGCTTCGTGAGTGATTTCCAGCCTAGCTCCCTTAATATTTTGGATACGCCAATAAGATTATCATGAAAACATTTTACAAATCTAGAGCTTCTACGCGATCCAATTTGGTAATCAATCCTATTTCATGAAGATCCCATATGGTGGCAGCATATTCTGAATGATGCTCAACCAGCGAAAGATAACATTTCTCTTTGACTTTTCATCACACTTCCCCAACACTCTTCTAATAAATCCTAATTTTTTGTTGGCTTGTCCATATATTCCCCCAAGTATGTGATTCACCCAGGAGAAGCTGCGAGTGAGGGGAACGCTTATATATTTAATTGAGTATACACATTCCATTTCGGTGTTCCCGATGCAGTAGGCGTTCGGGAGGGAATTGCTCTTTTTCCAAATATCCATCAATGCGCAATTTTTAAGTTCGATTCCAATTTCCAAGTGCCGCATCATCGTTGTATAGCATTCATCTCATCAGATTCGTTTACTGCGTTCTCGGGATTATGGATTTCACGGTAAACCACTGCATCATCGGCAAATATTCAGGAAAAAATATCGAAAGGAAAAAATTAGATTGAATAGGGTACCATGCCATGCCATAGAAACTTCTGTATTCTGCAATTTGCCTCTAAGAGAGATAATATACCGCTAGAGCACCTGCTTTCTCCAACTCTCGGTCGCTGCTCCCAAGTGAGCACGATGTTTCAGTCAATATTCCCCTCACATCATCTCCGGAAAAGATTCAATCAGTATCGTTTCCGAGGATGATCAGCGATGAACTCATTTTCATCGCCATTATCGAATGTTCACATTGTCACCAATATCAATGCTTGTATATATAATGTATAGTTATAATATTGGGTTATTACCTCAATTTTTCCCTCCCATGGACTCCAACCTTGACGTGGTAGAAGGGCTTGTGCGATCCGATAACCCCTAGAGCTGTGCTGACGGGAGTCATAATATTGACGTTTTCCAATTACACAACTTAGCTTTTCCACATAAAATTTTATTCTCACGTCCCAGGTTTCGTTACAGTATAACATCATCAGGTCTGATGATGATGATTTTCCACCAAGTTACGCCAGAAACTGTTTAATTTATGGAGTAATAATAATTGCTCTTGGTAGGGTCACCCATTCCAGATAGGTCGAAGGTTAGGAGTCAGACGAAAGGTGGTCCACGCAGCGTCTGTTCCTCATTGTGACGGCTGCAAAGGCATCTGTGGGGCGGACATTAAGGGATGGTGTCACGTTAAAAAGACTAATGAGGAAGACAACAGGAAAACACCTCAATAATTATTCCCAAGATTTTTATGATGGACAAAAGAGAGAAATTGAGTCCTGGCAACGGCGGGACCCGGCCCGAGGGACCGTGTGTCGTGCCTGGCAGCGGCGGGGGGGGGGCAAGACTTCCGCGGTCGTCATCCCACGATTATTATTATAAGGTAATCTACCGGTTAAGGTAGGTTTTTGGTTGGGCACAACAATCAAATAAATACTTTGTAACTCCAAATAAAACCCAATACCAGGGGAAAAATAACAGCAGCAGGACAGAAGACCCAGAAGAAGACGAAGGTAGCTAGAATAAGGGCATGGAATGTCAGAACAATGTTGAGGACAGGCAAATTAGAGAATATCAAGCGAGAGATGGAAAGAGGTAATATAGATGTTTTAGGTCTATGCGAGGTGAGATGGGAGGATAGCGGGGATTACTGGAGTGATAATTATAGAATAATATACAGCGGCGTGGACGAGAGCCAAAGAGGGGTTGCCGTAATATTAAATAAAGGGTTAGGAAGAAGCGTAGCCAACATAGAGCAAGCAACTGATAGAATCTTAATCGTAGAGATTAAAATAGAGCCAACGAACTCGGTCATTGTTCAGGTATACATGCCACCGAGCAATCACAAGGAGGAAGAAGTCGATAGGATGTACGATGAGTTAGAGGATATAATCGCGTGTGTTCTTGTAGGGAAACATTAGATAGTGATGGGAGATTAGAATGCGAAGGTAGGCGAAGGAAGAGATGACGATGAGGTGGGGGACTATGGGTTAGGCACGAGGAATGAACGCGGGAAGAAAGTAATTGAGTTCTGCTGAGGAAAGGGGTTAGTCATCACCAACACATGGTTTAGACCCCACATAAGGCGTAGGTATACATAGAAAATGCCAGGTGACTCAGAAAGGTATCAGATAGATTATACTCTGGTTAGGCACAGGTTTAGGAGCAGTGTGATAAATTCGCAGTTTCTTAGGAGCGGATACGGATCTCTGTCCAAAATTTAGTTATTATGAAATGTCCGTTGCAAAAAGATAAGGCAAAGGCGGCGGGTTAAGAAAGGGAATGTAGAAGCATTAAATGTATTAACTAGAAAGGAGTTTCAGCAGGCTGTAGAGAAAATGATAGATGACGGTAAAGAGCCGAGTACTATCGAAGAAAAATGGGAATGTATAAAGAAAGTGATATCGAAAGCCGCAAAACACGTTATAGTAACCGTTAACAGGAAAAGGATAAGGAAACCATGGGTAACTGATGAGATGATTCCATAGATGGATGAGAGGACAAGATGGAAGAATGTAAACAGAGAGTTAGGCAAAATGAAGTACAAAGAGTTAAACAGCAAATTGAGAAGGACCATAAATAAAGCAAATGAAGAATGTGGGAAAACGCAATGCGAGGATTTGGAAAGTTTACCGAGGAAGGGTGAAATTGGTGCGCTATACAGCAAGGTTAGGTTATTATCGGGAATTAAGAAGGGAAGATCCGTGCTAACAGTTAAAGATAAGTTTGGTAAAATAATAGTTGACACAGAAAAGATCCAAGAGAGATGGATGGAATATACAGAAACACTGTGGTAGAGAACTTAGGCCCACAAGGTTAGACATAGAAAATGAACATGACGTAGAAGAAGAAAGCTTAGGTCCAGGCGTTCTCGACGATGAAAATGAAAGGGCATTAAAGGAGACGAACGCAAATAAGGCCGTGGGGGTAGACAACATTCCTGTGGAACACCTGAAATGTTTAGGAAAATGTGGGAAGAAGACCCTATATGGACTGATTCGTAGTATCTATGAGGAAGGTATCTGGTCGGAAGATTTTATGAGATCAGTGTTAGTTCCTATTCCGAAAAAGGTAAATACCTATTCCTATGCAGATAATAGTTCATCCCTTATGCAATTCCTGACTACGACAAAAATGGGACGAAGTAGCCCGACAACTGTGATTCAAAAGCCTAATGTATTACTTGAATCTCAATACGAATACATGACCTTGACAACCAACTATACACAGGGAAGTCTGGAATCCTGGCACCCCTTTCCACACTCCCCCGCAATGGTATGCGGGATATGATGTTGATCAATTAACTGGTTGAAACTTAATGTTAGTCAATGCTTCTTATCGGATCGTTAACAAAGTGCAGATTGACGGTCAATTCTCATTTTAAAATAATTACGCAGCTTTCAAAATAATTGTGGGTAACTTGAACTTTATTCGTCTGCCTTAATTCCTTAACCATTGTTACTCTATAATGAACCTCCCGTTAAATGTTCACCCTGTACGTAAATCCATCTTGTTGTTTATCCTTTAGATTCTTCTCAAAGAGTTAGTTCACCAATACAATATACATACTTTCCCTTTCAGAATTCCACTAGCCTTTTTCCTCTTGCATTACGTTTCCCAAGCCCAAATTCCTATATGCCGGTCTTCTACCGTATTTGACCTCTTTCCTTCAATTTTCCCTTTTTTTGTGCTCTTTTTAATTAATCAATTTTGCCTCAGGATGTGTCCAATCTCCTCTCTTGGGGATCTTTATAAACTCTAGTTCTTCTTTGTCATAGTTTTCCTTACGGCTCTTACCATAGCATTCTTAGGGCGAGGTTAAACCAAATGAAAACATCATTTAACTATTCTCTATGGGATATTCCCCACTATTTCTTTGACGATTTTTTCTACGTGCTATTGTGCCTTTTTTCCATGCTATGTCAGACTCCACTATCACGCGCAACTCTTTTAACTGGCATATTAGACATACGAGGAAGATAAAGTGGCTAAATATGGATTGCATATTTCAAACTTCAGTAAGTCCAAAGCCAATTAATACAAAATTTAATTCATTAAAACCTGCCATAGTTGGAATATCGGGGGCCACATGATATATCCGGAAGAGGCATGCCTTCCATCTAGTACAGGATATGGATAATATGGTTGAAATAAGTAAATAAATCATAACTTAATTTTTAATTTAATGAAACCATTTTCCCTTCATAATAGGGTGGGTCCTGGAGTAGAAGTAATTGCAAATTTGAAAAATATATTCACGGTTAAAGGTGGCCTTTGAAAAGTGAGTCCGAAAAAAGCGACAAGAATCAATTTTTTTCTGGATTTTCTTTCAGCATTCCGTGAGTTCATATGTAGCCCGTTCATTAGGGTAATTCTCCGGAGGCCGCTTTCCATGCTGGCCTGAAGGGTTCCGCCTCACGGAGTGAGTTGCTTACCCGAATATCTGGCGACCATTATTACCAGCGATCAGGAACCGTTCTCCCCTCGTACGACACGATTACATAACAAGATCAATCCTAACATTCGTTCATTTTAAAATCGAAAAGTGTGATTTAAATAATGACTCGAACGTACCAATTATCACACTATATAGACATGCGTGTTGAGACAGGTTGGCTCGTGTTTATGTAAAGTTGCAAGTGTGGACCTACAGTTATATGGGCGGAGAAACAGTCCTAAACGCAGAAGGCTGCTGTCCTACAACCCCTCGCTATGCACCCACGCAGACACTCGAGAGGTATTGCTTAAATATGGGATACCCTTTCGGTATCACCGGCATTCACATGCTTCCTCTTCGTGTAATATTCACTTTTGGCAAGCTCCTCTGCAAAACCATGGACGTGCCTTGCAGAGCAAAACGTAGCGTCTGACGAGGACTTACGTCAGCTCCGGCAAAAGGAAGGGTGGAAGTGTTTGCCTCTCTTGAAAAAAAATAACCAATACGGTCGGTCACGCCTGCGCGGTCGAAATCTTCTTTTTTTATGGTGTGGTTTCTGATGACGTCAGTCGGTTGTACTCATCCCGCCTTCCCTTCCGACGACAATTTGCACTGAGTGAAAAATTCGGCCGGAGCAGCCTTGGGGACACATCACTGACGGAGCGATCGCCAAAGGAGTTATTGTGGAGGCTTCGGGTGGGAGTGGGGTTGGTATAGATGATACCCTTTCCTCGTTTGCCTATAATTCTCCCCTCTATTACTGTCTTCAACGTCCAACTTACGCTCAATACGCCATTCTTCAATTTTACCTGATTTCTCAAAATAAAACCCTCTCCTCGCCCTCCACACCTAGCATTTCTTCATTTGTTTTCCTATCGGTCCATTTCATCTTCTCCATTCTTCTCCACAACCACATAACTAAAGCCTCTAAACTAGGTCTATCCTCCTGCCCCAGGGACCACGTTTCCGCAACGTACACAGCTACGCTCCATATCAAAGTTTTACGAGTCTTTTCTTAACATCCTTACTCAAACGTCCCCGACATCAACTCCTTGCGAAAGTCTCTTTCCCAAGTGCAATTCTTTTCCTTACGTCCCTATTCCTTTGGCCATGTTGGTCCGAAACACTTCCAAGATACGTAAACTTCCTTTGTTCTGGTCTTTGCCCTCCTAATTTAATGTTTAACAAAACCTTTCTCTTTTCAAAACCTCATAGCATTCATATTATTAATATTAATTCTCATCCCATATTTATTGCTGTGTACTTCCAATTCACTCAGCAATGCCCCTTGGATCCCTGAAAAAATAACGCTTGGTCATCATCAAACCTTACCGATTTTACGAATTCCCCTCCGATAATCATTCCTACCTCCAGTCCTCCCCATGCCTCTTTAATCATTTCCTCCACATATATGTTGAACAACAACGGTGATAATGGGCAACCCTGCCTTACACCTCTTCCTCATAATGCCCATCCAGACTCCCCACTCGCACCTGAGTAGTGATCAGGTGCGAGTGATTTCATATATTCCTTTCATCTCTCTTGGATCTTTCCTGTGTCAACTATTATCTTACCGCTCTTATCTTTAACTGTTAGCACAGATCTTCCCTTCATATTTTCCGAGATTGATTTAACCTCGCTATGTAGCGCACCAATTTCACCCTTCCTCTGTAAACTTCCCACATCCTCGCATTGCGTTTTCTACCATGCTTCTTTTACTTTATTTGTGGCCCATCCCAATTTATTGTTTCTCTTTCTACTTTTTGTGCTTCATTCTGCCTAATTCGGTGTTTACATTCTTACATTTTCATGTCTCATCCATCTCTCCAATCATCTACTCCATGATCCATGGTTTCCTTATCCTTTTCCCGTTAATAGTTCCTGTAGTGTCTTTTGGGGCTTTCGATATCACATGCTTTATACACTCCCATTTTTCATCGATTGTAATCAGCTCTTTGTCGTCATCCACGATTTTCTCTAAAGCCTGCTGATACTCCTTCCTTGTTAGTCCATTTCATCTCTCTGCATTCCATTTCCCAACTCACCCCCCCCGACCTTATCTTTTTGAAACGGACGTTACATTTCATAACAACTAAATTTTGGTCAGAGCCCGCATCCACTCCTGGGAAACTGTGCGAATTTATCACACTGTTCCTAAACCTGTGCCTAGCCATAATATAATCTAACTGATACCTTTTGAGTCACCTGGCATTTTCCATGTATACCTACGCCTTTTGTGGTGTCCAATCCATGTGTTGGTGATGACTAAACCCTGTCTCCAGTAAAAATTCCATTGCTTTCTCCCCGCGTTCATTCCTCGTGCCTAACTCATAGTCCCCCACCTCATCACCATCTCATCCTTCGCCTACCGTCTTATTTCAATCCCCCATCACTATCAAATATTTCCTTGCCGGAACACACGCGATTATACCCTCATCGTACATCCTATCGAATTCTTCCTCATTATGGTTGCCCGGTGGCGCGTATACCTGAACTATGACCAAGTTCGTTGGTTCTACTTTAATGTCTTCTGGTAATATTCTATCCTTTGCTTACCTTATGTTGACTACCCTCCTTCCTACCTCTTTATTTAATATTATGGTAACCCCCCGTGGCTCTCACCCCCGCCGCGTATATTATTCTATAATTATCACTCCAGTAATTCCCTCTATCCATCCATCTCACCTCGCTTAGACCTAAAACATCGATATTACCTCTTTCTATCTCTCGCTTAACATTCTCTAATTTGCCTGTCCTCAACATTGTTCTGATTTTCCATGTTCCTATTCTAACTAATCTCGTCTTCTTCTGCGTATTCTGTCCTGCTGCTGTTATTTTTCCCCTGGTATTGGGTTTCGTTTGGAGTTACAAAATATTTATTTGATAGTTGTGTCCATCCAAAAACCTACCTTAACCGGTAGATTACCTAATAATAATAATCGTGGGATTACGACCGCGGAAGCTTTGCCTCCTTCGCTTTCGGTCACGACACACGGCCGCTTGGACCGAGTCCTGCAGTTGCCAGGACTCATTCTCTATTGTGGCTACCATAGAAATCTTCAGAAAAAAAAGGTGGTCTCTGGTTGCCTTCCTCATCAAGGTACATTATGTGAACTATTATGTGTTTAAATAAGCAAATGTTTACTATTGCGCTTAATAAGTTTTATCTTTAAAACATTTATAAACACAGTTATTAATCTTCATATTGTAACATCAATATAATAAAACAACTATTTATTCAAGAAAAATTCAGTGGCTACAGTAAGCGTTTGCTTTGAATGTAGATTGAAAAGGAGACATCTAACGTCTTTTATGGTGATTCCGAAATTTTCATCAAAATTCATTGTTGCATATTTCTTTCAGAATTAACTGGTGGCATAATGATCAATACTAAGGTTGATATTTTAAGGTAGAACCGACCTTGTACGTGTTGATATGCCTCGTCTCGTTTGAAATTCACACATGTTTGTAGGGGAACCAGTCATTTTCCTTTGTAGCTAAGGGTTTCCCAGGAAGATCTATCTGGCACCCGAAAAAGCACGCAGCTCGGGTAAAGTTGAGAGCACCCAGATGCGGCTTCGGGAGTCGGACTCAATAGTACAACGATTGGTAGTCCAAGGATTTACCTAATGGATCGCCACGCCTCGCATTCTTCCCTTAAGGAATTAATTACAGGTATATTTCCTATATAATAATATATATGATGCAATTTTAGGTAGCCACTCTCTCAGTGCTCATGCTGGAACCTCTCTCTACTGGTCCAGTGGGTTTTTTATGGACTTCTGATATTTACCCAGAGACCCACTCCTTGGTTCGCTGATATCAGGGAGACTTTGAATTGATTTTGGGCCATCGATATCCTACCAAATTGGAGCGTCATCGTATTTCCTTAATGTTGGCCCTTCACTCTTTCTCATTTACATAAATTATATCACCTAAAAAGTATAGAGAAACATAAGGCGGTTTGCCGACAATAGCGCAATCTATAAGAAAATGAGGAACGACACAGATCGTCAGCTACTAAACCCTAGCTTAAATAACATTCACCCTAGGTGAGCAGAATTGTGTTCAGTTTTAATGCGAAAAAGTTGGGCCATGTCTTTAAACACGAGCGTAGTTTTCCCTCATAAACACTGAAATGTATTCGGATGAACGTTGCAGACCACGTAAAATAATGTACATCCTTTCTTACATTGGAAATAGAGACACGCTATTTACGGAGGAGTACTAAAGGAGCTCTGGCATTCGTCAACAGTATAGTTGGAAAATGTAGTCATGAAAAAGCGAATGAGTGGTGCTAATTCCCTTTAGTAAAACCGCACAAAGAGTGTACGGAGAGCTTACGAGATCCATCTCAAAAGGCCTCAATGTAACACTTTTACAGATTTAAACAAGGTGCCTGGAGGCCAGATTCGTGAAACATTACGAAAGAACGCCAAGCGTCACACATTCACCACAAGATCTGGGATGGCAACCTCTAGATATGCGAAGACTCCGAGCAAGATTATTCAATCTATTATTAAGAAATCAATCATGTGGTTTTGCATCCGACTTAGAAGGTAAAATTCAGCCCCATAATTACATGGGTAGGATAAATAATTGCCACATATTTTACGAGATAGACTGCAAAATTTGCAACGACAACTCATGGGGAAACTCTAAGAGAGAAATGGGTAGGCACAGGCGGAAATAGCTAGGCGCATGCAAGTTACATTCCACCTCAACTCACTTCATGGCTGGTGCCCTAACAACGCCAGAGCCACGTGCACCTTGGTTCAGGTGCTGGAGTGTCGTGTAAATAAATTTGGAGATCTGATGCATTGGTGAATAGTTGTATCTTTCATAAGTGGAATGCTATCTGATGATTAATTATAATTAATCATATCAATCATCAATTAATTATAATCATATGCAACACAGTCAATAATTATTGACTGCGTTGCATATGATCCCGCCGTTTTCAATGGTTTTCCTTATATGGCTTTTTAGTGCATTCGGTGGAGCAGCTACTTGCAGCATAATATTCGTAATGCGCAAAACGGATATTGCATGAATGGTATGTTTAGTCGCTCCCCTTTCACTTGCCCTTTCTGTGAATCACGGGGTGCCATACTTTTGCAGAAGAAGCATTGTAGAAGATAGAGGGTGGCTAGTGACGGTACACTCTCTGCCACACGTCCTTGTGACGGTTCGCGGGTTCGTCTATATATTTTTTTATCAGGTAATCTACCGGTTAAGGTAGGTTTTTGGATGTACATAACTATGGGTTCGTGTATAGATTCATGTAAATGAAGAGAAATTTCTAAAATACTTGTCTCAAAAATGAGCTCGTGTTACTCTTTTCACAAATAATGAATCATTTTCACTCGCTCTGAAAACCAAAATGCCTTATTTTCATCGAAAATCTTCAAGTTTTGTGTATAGATATTCGTATATTCGAGCGGAAAATCCATTAGATTTATGTTCATTTTCCCGACTACTCCTCCTTTACTTTCAACTCGTGAACTTCGTGTTTGGTCGCGTTCCGTTTTTAAATGCGATGCATAATTTCCTGTTCCCTCAGCTCCCATCTAACTTCACTCTTTTATCAAGGCTGGTCGCTGTTGTCAAATTTGACTTGGGTGGACATGAATATATGCATACCATGATGAGCTCTTTCCATTGGGACTGGAATTTTTGTAATGCTTTCTCATTCAAATTCGATAGTTTAAGGCTGAATCGTATCGAAGATCATGTCCACGAATTGAGAAAATATATATTATTTTACTAAAGTTTTGTTAGGTAAATACAACAAGTTTCATCGCATCAGCATCATCTTTAGGCACCCGAATAAATCTTATGTGAAAAAATATAGCTGAGGTGGTTGTCATATCGTCATCATTTTATACCATGTCTAGAAATCCGTCAACATGTTTTACAATTCAATCCCGATCTCCTTCAAGTTATAATTTTCAAAAAGTTACCGTTTCTCTTTCAAGTTAATTTAGTGTCTATTGATTTTTCAGTTCAGTAAAAAGCGGTTTTACGACCATTGATCCCGTCATCGAAACCAATATTTGGTTATCAGTTCAGGGTGACTGATCGCCGGAAGATCCAAAAATGACTCGATGTGAAGACTGTTGCATCATAAGACTCTTGCTTTCGAGGTTTCGTGTCAATACTTTCGGTGTCCCAATCAATCGATGGAAGGTTGAAGTCCCTACGGATAACCATAATATTCTTGCTGCCCGTAGAAAAGAGTGTCACATATCACACACAGCTTTAGTTGGGAAATTGCATCGAAGTTGCCTAGACTTGGGTGGCTCGTAGGTCGAACAAACTTATGCCTCTTTAATTTTCTCTCTTTTGCAGTACATACACCAGGCGTTTTCTGAAATGGCACTGAAAGAAATAGCAAACTTGACATGAACGGTGTGTGTTCTATACTTGGAAATTGAGGCCAATAAACTCCACCGAGTCATGAATTGAAAGCGCACCAAATTTCTTTAGAACTGCAATCAGCGATGTCTGAGAGAGCGTTGGCTTAAGAAATGGCATCTCAGAAGACTCCAATTGACTCCACACGGGAGAATATTTCCTTATTTCAAAATGAAATCATCAAAAAAATGTTTAAAGAGATGACATCGGGGAATTTACTTTCTTGTGCATTGTGTATTCGAAATTGCGCAGTATTTGACAGTTCAATTTTTCATCTGAGGTATGAGACTTAATAGAGATTTCCAAATACATGTATGAACAGAAATATGAGGCGTGTTCAAAAATGAAAAGAAATACGTAAGTTAATTCAAGGACGGAAGACTTTTGTGCGGTATAAATATCCTGCCTAAGAGTACAAAAAATTATAAGGAGATTCGCAAGAAAATTTAAATCAATTAAACACAATGAACATAAGGAGTTCTTTGTGCTTTACTTTTATTTATGTACATCGTTATTGTTATGGGGTGAGGTGGGATTTTGACTGTTTTGCGGATGGCCTGCCCCCAATGCCGGTGCAGCTTTCCCCAGCGTTGGAGAGTCATGTAGCACCCTCCCGCTGTTCCCCGAATTATATTGAATATTTCATGCAATATTTGAATATGTTGGCTCGTCTCAGAGAAGCTAGGTTTTACAAAAAGAGCTGTAAGAAAAAAATTAATGAAAAGGTAAGAGGGGTGTAATATCACATTAGTTAGGCCACATTTAGTTTGAGACCATTACTTTTAGAGGGTATTAGAGGTGTACGATGTGTTATGCGGAGAGAGGTGTGTATTTCGGAAAATAAGAGGATGACAAAGTTGTTAGTTGAGGAAAATGTAATTTTTAAAAAAAGCCCGGCTGCTAAAATTAAAAAAATTCGATAAAATTAAATTTTGAAATACTATTTGTTTTTTTATATCCTTCAGCGTATTCGGAGGAAAGCGATTGACGGCAGGATTTTAGTGGAGGAAGAAAATACGGGAATTTTGCTTAGTTTGAATTGAGACAATTAGTGCTAGCAATTTTCGTAGTGGATTAGAACAGGCGATGTGCCCATTTCCCCGTTTCCTTTCCTCCTGAAATTGATCGTAGATTTTTAGGAAGCATAAGGCGTAGCAAAACCTACCATTTCCTGACAATTATTTGAATGGACGATGCGTCAGTTACGATACACTGATGAAAAAAGTAACATTTGCACCTCTGGACCAATTGAACGTCGGCAATTGGTGTTTTTGGCGAATTCGTGAATTGTTCCCGGACCCGCTCAGGTGTCCTCATCCCCATGTTTCTCAGATTATTTCCTGGTTACTCAATCCTTTGCTGGTAGCTAATACAACTCGCGAATTTGCGAAAATATGTTCATGAGCAGCAGCCGATGAGGAAGGCATTCGGAGCGAGTGTCAAGAGCACCTGCGAGCGAATTGAGTGAGTTTGGCTCCGAGGCAGGTAGGCAGTTTACCCAATGGATGTGGAATTGTCACCTGGTACCCGGAAGTTTTTTCAGAGAAGCCTTTTTAGTCTCCTGCTACAACTTGATGGGATGTTTATCTGCTGGAAAATGACTCGCGAAGGACACGAATCGATTGGAATGCGTCAATAAAAATGAGTAATTAATCAATACGGGTGAGCAGAAGACAGTGTTTTGCTCCTTGGGGAAGGAAGCGAAATGGACTAAACGCTGCCCCCATTCATTTGTTCGCCCCCGGTGACACGAGAAGACTTCAGTGCTGAGCGAGGGCCCTCCGCCCGGGGAGCATCAGCACGGACGAACCACATCATCCATTTGTCCAATGCACTCACCCCTCGATCCCGTCCAAATAACATGGAACTCGGGCGTTTACGTCGCACGCGCTTCCTGAGGAAGTGAGGTAAAGCACACTGATCACCACAATAGACGAAAACACGGAACAACAGATGTTTTTTTCCTTTTTCCATCGTTAAATCGCAGTCGAAGAAGCCGGAAATTTGGTCCCCCGCGTTGCTTGCGGGAACTTAGGAGTGAGGTGATGGGAGGAGTCGAGAGATGCAAACGAAGAAGAGGGGAGGGAGCGAGGGGTGTTGCCGTGCAGCAAAGGAGGGTGAGGCGGGCGGCCTGGGAGGGAAAGCGGCCCCCGAGATCGGACGGCGCAGCAACCCACTGGGGAGAGGCACTGCTCGTCCGGTCTGGCAACGCCGCTGGCGTCCACTTCTGTGTTGATGTTGTTGTTGGGGTTTCGGAGTTGGGGGGTGGAAGGTCTTCTCGGTTTGGACTTCTGGTTTTCCAGGGGGACGAGCGAAGAATGGGCTAAGTCGGGAAGGGGGATTTCGTGTTCCGCTGCTTGGGGAAAGCAGGGTTGGGATGGCATGGCGTGAGGGATGCTTCAGCAAGAATCCCTCCGTCGAAGCAAGTCAGTCAATGTCTCCTCATATCGCTGCTAAAACTAACAAAACAATTCCGTTCCCATTTGGCCTGAAAGCATTTTCATCGGCCAACGATGTATTGCATGGCTATTCCCTCGGAATTGGTACCCCTTGAACTAGTAAAATGATTATTGGGCTACATTTTTAATCGTTTGCTTAGTAATTGCCGTAGAAAGTGCATCTACACAATACCAGCGTGCGGCTATAAGGGCGTGTGGCAGGGGATGTTGGGGTCCAGGGCATATTCTGGAAGGGCAGGGTTTAGGAACAGTGTGATAAATTCACACAGACTCCCTGGAGCGGATGCGGACTCTGACCACAACTTAGTTGTTATGAAATGTAACGTCCGTTTCAAAAAGATAAGGAGGGGCGGCGGGTTAGGAAATGGAATGTGGAAGCATTAAATGGATTAACAACCAACGAGTAACAGCAGGCTGCAATGAAAATCATGGATGACAATAAAGAGCTGAGTATTATCGAAGAAAACAGGGAAAGTATCAAGAAAGTGATATCGGAGCCGCAAAACATTATTGGAACCGTTAACGGGAAAAGGATAAGGAAACCATGGGTAATGAATGAGATGATTGCAAAGATGGATGAGAGAAGAAGATGGAAGAATGTAAACACAGAGTTAGGCAAATTGAAATACAAAGAGCTAAACAATAAATTGAGAAGGGCCACAAATAAAGCTAAAGAAGAATGGTGGAAAACGCAATGCGAGGATATGGAAAGATTACAGAGGAAGAGTGAAATTGGTGCGCTACATAGCAAGGTCAAGTAATTACCGGGAAGTGAGAAGGGAAGATCTGTGCTAACAATTGAAAAACAACAACAAAAAAATAAGGGTGGTAAGAGAATAATTGACACAGAAAAGATCCAAGAGAGATGGAAGGAATATATGGAATCACTGCATGTTAAAGAACATATGCCAACAATGTTAGCCGTAGAAAAAGGAACATGACGAAGCTAAAGATAACTTAAGTCCAGACATACTCGGCGATGAGATACGAGAAAGGGCATTTAGGGAGATGTAATCAAATATGGCCGTGGAAGTACCCAACATTCCGGTGGAACTGCTTAAAGGTTTGGGAAAATGTGGGAAGAAGACTCTATATGGACTGATTCGTAGTATCTATGAAGAAGGAATCTGGCCGGAAGATTTTGTGAGATCAGTGTTAGTTCCTATTCCGAAAAAGGTAAAGGCTACATCATGGGAGGATTACAGAACAATAAGTTTGATATCCCATGCAGCTAAAGTTATTCTCACAATCATCAACAAGAGGATAGAGAGTAAGGCAAATTATTACTTAGGGGATGATCAGTTTGGGTTTAGGAAGGGAAGAGGTACGCGTGATGCCATTGCAGCAATGAGATCACTCATCGAGAGGAATATCAAATATAATCAGGACGTATTTGCCTCTTGCGTAGATTTCGAAAAAGGGTTTGATAGAGTGAATTGGGAAGAATTAATGCGTGTATTGCAGAAAATAGGAATAGGATTTGAGGGACAGGAAACTGATCCAAAACCTGTACATGTCTCAGACTGCCCAGGTACGAGTGGGGAACCGAGAGTCCGGATGGGCAGTGTTAGGAGGAGGTGTAAGGCAGGGTTGCCCATTATCTCCGGTGCTGTTCAACGTATATGTGGAGGAATTGATTAAAGAGGCATGGGATGAACTGGAGGTAGGAATGAAATCCAATTTACTCAGCAATGCTTGCAACCCTTTGGCTGACTGAGCAACTAACGCTTGGTCATCTGCAAAAATAACCAATTATTCGAATTCCCCTCCGACTTTCATTCCTACCTACAGTTGTTCCCATACTTCTTTAATCATTTGCTCTACATGTACGTTGAACAGCACCGGTGACAATGGGCAACCGGCCTTACACCTCTTCCTAACACAGTCCCTCATATATGTATCTGCCCATCATGTATCTGTTAGCACATATCTTGCCTTTTTACTTCTCGAGGTTGATTTAACCTTGCTGTATAGCGCACCAATTTCACTCTTCCTCTGTAAACTTTCCATACCCTCGCATTGGGTTTTCCACCATTCTTCTTTTGCTTTATTTGTGGCCCTTCTCAATTTATTGTTTAACTCTTTGTACTTCATTTTTCCTAACTCTGTGTTTACATTCTTCCATTTTCTTCTCTCCTCCGTCTTTGCAATCATCTCATTCGTTACCCATGGTGTCCTTATCCTTTTCCCGTCAACGGTTTCTATAGTGTGTTTTGCGGCTCCGATATCACTTTCTTTATACATTCCCTTTTTTCTTCGACAGTACTCAGCTCTTTACCGTCATCCATCATTTTCTCTACAGCCTGCTGATACTCCTTCCTTTTTAATCCATTGAATGCTTCTACATTCCATTTCCTAACCCGTCGCCTTTTCCTTATCTTTTTGAAACGGACGTTACCTTTCATAACAACTAAATTGTGGTCAGAGTCCGCATCCGCTCCCGGGAAACTATGCGAATTTATCACACTGTTCCTAAACCTGTGCCTAAACATAATATAATCTAACTGATATCTTTCTGAGTCACCTGGCATTTTCTATGTATACGTACGCCTTTTGTGGTGCCCTATAATATAATAAAATGTACATAAATAAATATCTCTCTCTCATCCCACTGGTCATTTCGGCGGCTTGCGAGGTGTCGTGTTCATGTAGATATATTGTGTAAATTACGATCGTTAGCTAAAGCACATTGTGTAATTGCGTAATCGGGGAAGCGTGTGCTTTTTAATTATTAATCAAGTCTCCATTTCGGTACGACCGAGTGTTTGGGGCAGGTCTACTCCTAACCCAAAAATTATGTATTACGTACGTATTCGAAAAATTCGGTTCCCACTGTCAGTATCAAATCACTCGGTAATCATAGATCGTTTGTTGCTACAAAATATCTCCCGCATGGTAGGCATCTCTGTAAACCAGTGCGTCGTCGGCAAATAGAAGAACACTACTAAAATTTACCAGCACCTGATGGTGTCCAGCGTCGAAACTTAGGTCGTATTTTCACGAAGTTCCAGTGGAATTACCAAGTTGTTTCTTATTTTTAAATATGTTGTGTAAATTCCATAACGTTACGCTGGAGACAATAAATTCCAAACACTAGTGTAATTAAAGTAAATAGAAACCTGCGGAGGTAGATGAAATTTCCTTTCGGAATGCCATATGTACTATTTAAAAACTATGAACTCACTACGACTGAGTAATTCTTAACAAAATTGCGAACTGTGTCCCGAGATACCCTTTTGCACGCAAGCAAAAGGTAGTGAATAATGTCTTTTTTCGTCAAATTAATACACCTATAGACTCGAGAGAGAAATAGACAAGAATAGCCGATCACGTAGTAATTGGGAATCACATTGACATTGGAACCGTGCGTGGGGAAAGCACTGCACAAAGATTAGCTGGATTAAGGATACTTGGGTACATCAAATCCTCAATGAGGAAATATTTCAACAATTTTTACTAAACTAAATGTTTTGTGACCTAACACACCGCCTCACTTCCTCTCGGCGTCATTCGGGGTAATATTAACATATTGATCCGGATAATTGCTGTGATTATGGTAAAGGTTTTAATTTAACGAACCACGCCTACCTCAGTTATATTTACTTCATGTTTCCCAGTCAAGAGAATTGTTGGGGTAGAATCCCATTGATCAGGATTTCATGAAATAAGCAGCTTGAGCGTACTTGTTCATTCATTCATGACCGGCAAGCAGCAGAGGGCGACGGAGGGATTCCATACATTACACATCAGGAGTCCTAGGCTCCTTTTCAGTGATCCAGTCATGTTTTTTATGCCTACCCTGGGATTCGAGACGCCAGGTCCGGGTGCCGCTGCCACATGTGTACGATGGTGCCTCCAGCAAGGGGCGAGCGCACTTTTGAGGCCCAGTCCATAACTTCCAGATTGCCTTCGTAGTAATGGTAGCGTCGGCAGCAGCTGATAGTTGCTTTTTGTTGTGAGGGAGGCGGGGGGGAGGGGTTGGCCGTCGCGGGGGGGGAGGAAGAGGATGGGCGTGGGGTGGGGGGAGTGCGTCCGTCCCGACCAGCCATCTGCCGATTGCAGATAGGCCCGCCACTGCCGCCGCTCAGACATCCGCTCCCCTCCCCCTCCCTGCGATGCCGTGCCGCTGGTCACGGAGTCGGGGAAACGAGGCCAGTTCTGTTGCTAAGCGAGAAGACGCAGCTGAGGGGGGCAGAAAGGGGAGGCAAGGGCTTTTGTAGGCAGGCTCCTCGAAAACTTTCTGGTCTGTGGGGCACGCACACATGACGGAGGCCATCGCGTGGAAATAAATAGGGAAGCTTGACATCGACGAAATGGCCATGGACTGACTACACGGCACAGGAGGAATTAGGCTTGAGTTGATGGTATTGCCTAAACTCTTGGAGAAAGAATAAGTGTGAGCTATTGGCTGTGAAGTTGGGTACGTTCCAATGACCTATGATAAGATGGAGATGCCCCTCCCAACTGTGTCCGGGGGAACGTAAATATAACATTTGTTTGGTGGAGTGTTCAAAATATTCCTGACTCGCGTTAGCGGCGGGAGTTTAACATTTACTAATTTACATTTTAGGAGACACCTTGGGCTAACTCTTATGTCATTGTTCTTTACACTGCAGCTCTACTCATGTGCGTGGACATTATTATTATGTAATTAGTGCAGGTACAGGTAAAAATTACTTTCGTAGTTGGATTTATTTGACACGTTCACTGGCAGCAAACAATTACGCAGCATAATATGCTACACGCAAAGTTTGGAATCGCCCGCTCCCATCCACTCAACGTGTACACAATATCTCGCCATCTGCCGGGAAGGCGTGGGTGTTCCTACATCTACTTAACAACCCTCAAGCCGCCGCAGGGGCGTGTGGCGGGGGGTGTTAGGGCACCACCCGTAATTTAGAAAGGAAGAAAAAAACCGCACGCAGAAGCCACAAATAAATGCAAGGCATTTTCAAAACACTGTATACATTCATGCAAAAACCCACGCACACGCAAACAACAAACCATCGTCTAACATACACATCCATCTACAGATACACCTAATAATATCTTGGCAATGTTTAATTTTGTTCCGACTTGTAAATTAAATGTTTTTAATATTTCTAAAATGACTTCGGTTGGTTAATTATGATTTCTGATTGTTCTGGGAAAGGAGAATTGGAATCTATCTCCATTAATTTATATTTGTGGTCTGATCTACCTATGTAGTATGGGGCCATGATATTATATTTCCTTTAGTGTCATCGTTAAACTCGCTGGTTCTGAATCTTTCTAAAAGTTTAAGTCTCGCTTGTTCTCTTCGTATTTCATTCAAGTGGCTCACAGCCTAAATACCCTAAGAGACCTGTTACACTTTTGTTCTTGTCATATATATTTTTCACGAATCTGGCGGATTTTCTCTGGACTTTATCTAGTTCTTTTACGAGATTTTCTACCAAGGATCCCAAACACTTGCAGGATATTCCAAATGAGGTCTAACTCGAACAAAATTACACCTTTCTCTAACTTTCTCATTACATTTCCCCACCACCCGTTTAATGAAGCCCAGTTTCTTTAAAGCGGATCCGCATATTGTCCTTATATGTGCTCCCCATGAAAGGCGTGGTGTTAGAACTACCCCCATATATTTTACTTGTTTGGCCGTAGTTAATACTGAACCCTCTATTTCGTAGTTTATGTCCTGTTCGCCACTTCCTTTGTGCCAAAATTTCAAAACTGTGCATTTGTCTATGCTAAGCATTAATCCCCACTTCTTGCACCTATCCGAGATTGTGTTTAAGTCTCTAGAGCGTAGCTGGCGATCTAGTTGGCTCCTTATTTCCCTGTATACCACCGTGTCGTCAGAAAATAATCTGAGGTTGCTACTTACGTTTGCATACTATGCATACCATTCCTACTCTGCCATTGGCTCGAAGAGTACCATTTAAACTGAGTGTGAATATAATATTCTAGCTCAGTTGCGTTTGCTGCAAATCCTAGGATTAAGCGGAGGCAAATCCTCAGGCAGATTTCGGTTTCGTGGACGCTCAATCGAAATGCTTTAAAAGGGCAATTTCGTAGCTACGCTACATCTAACTATACGATGGAGCTTATTCACTCTCGGCGTCATGATCCATTAAGCTACTGAAGGAAAAAAAAGCTGATGACCTGACCCCTCCTGCACTCCTCATTACCAGCTTTTTGGGGGCGTATTTGTGGATCATTTTATTTCGCGATCTAGCCATTCAATCGCGTAACCATGAAAACATTACTAGAAGCGTCAACAAACAACCTACTATTATGTTGTCGATATGTCTATGAGGAAATAAAGCAAAATTAAATAGGTTAGACTGGAGAAATTCACTCCGCTGGATGAATAAGAAACCTCCATAATTCGATATATATCTCTGGAGGACGGAGATAAGTGACATGAAGCGAAATTGAGGGCGGAAAAGGAGGGAGAAAAGAGCGCAGTGGCAAACGGCATCGACACTTTTTCGGGGCATGGACATTTGAAAGCCATTCGCCACAGCATATCATCGCGGTGAAATGTATTCTGTGACATGGGATTTGACTCGTAGTGACGCTGACCTGGCCTGAATGAGTTAATATATGCATCATGCGATAGTTGGTATGTTTGACTAAATCATCAAATTTTATGTTTTATAACTTATGTTTTGCTACATGCAACTGTATAAAAATGGCCTAAAAACAAAACTGTATTTTAAATTCAGCATTATTGAACAGGGGTCTAATCTGATCCATTAAATCATACAGGTTTAAGTTTTTCACCGTATATGCAGAAGGCTGGGGTGGAAGATTTAAAAATCTAAATCTACGTTTTGTGGAGTTCAATTGCCGTGAATTTGGAGCAATTCGAAAGCTAACTTGGTTTATAGAACATTCTCCCTTGTTCAACCATAAAATAGATTCAACATCCATGAATACAATTCGACATTTTTATTTAGAATTTTTTAATTATACCACTTTTTTCTGTTTCTCAAAGAGGATAAAATGTCTTATTCCTTCGTAATCATGATTTTGCTACATCTTCAGTGAATATTTCATCAACAGTAGTTAAATATTTTTGCAGCTGCGGAAGCCGGTACAATATTAATTTTTGGTGCGTGCAAAATTCACTAATCAAGGTAGGGGGCAGTTCCTCTCCTTGTGCCGCCTATTGCATCCCAGTAAGATTTTGTATCTGAAAAATCACATGGCCTGAGTAAATCTGATGCTGCCGAAATGCATGCCGGGGAATCTAACCCGGGCCTTCCGGTGTATCCTGTAGTCGAGCCCCACCCACTGGACTACCACGTCCACCATGGAAATGCATATCTAGTTTCAAATACAACGATTAAATATGGGGTTAATGAGGACATATTCGGAGTACAATCGTCAAATAATTACACGCTGTTCAGGTGACTAATCGAAGAAGCTGGTATCTAACTGTAATAGTAGCTGGTAATTGCCGCTGGTATCTACTACTACTTCTAGTACTAGCTACTACGCCTTCTCTTTATTAGAAAACTTCTGGCACCACTCCACTAACCATTAACGTTTTTCCACCTAACCCAGTGGCCGATACAAAACTTAACGCTTGGTGAAGGCCGGGTGGAAGTGCCAGCCTCAACACTTGCTTTTTACTCTACGCTGTATAAAATGTTTGGCTTCAAACATGGAGGTGGAAAACTTTTGTTGGTATTCACATAATAGCACCCGTATTTTCTTAAAAGTAGCACGGGACATGTGACATGGTACGTGACTCCATGAATACACATATTTCCACATAAAATATATATTCAACCACTTAGATTTCAACGCGCAGCGTCATCATCAAACCTAAAGATCACCCTAAGCGTTGAACTTAGGTCTTTGATTAATTAAAATTGGCAATTTTCCACAAAATAAAATTTTAATGCCACCGGTTTCGATGTAACTACATCATCTTCAGGTAACAGTCATAACCCAGTGTCTAGTATACAGCATATACCTGTATATGCTGAAAAGCAAGTAAGGGGAGGGTTGTGGAAAATGATGGGGAAAGAGGGAGGGGAGATGGAAAGCCGCGTGGGTGACTATATGAGTGGGGGAGGAGAAAGGGGTGGGGGAGACAAAACAGTCCGGAGAAAATCTCGTGGTCGGATGGAGGGGGTGTCTTCCTTTTCCCCCCATTTTCCACTTCCCTCCCCTTACTTACTTTTCAGCATACACACTAGATACTGAGTTATGAACCCCCCTGCCACACACCTTTTTTGGTGGCTCGCAGGGTATTTATGTAGATTTAGAGGACTGTTACCTGAAGATGGAGTTCTATCGAAACGGGTCGTATTAAAATTTTATTTTGGGGAAAATTGCCAATTTTAAATAATCATGATATTCCACCATATCACGCCTGAAACGTCTCTTTTTACTAGGTCTTTGAGTTAATATTTTATGTGGAAAAACAACGTGTCTTATTGAAGTCATGGATCGCTTCCACAAAGTAACGCTGGAAACGTTTACACGTTTATTACATGGTGCGAATATTTCTTAATCAGAGCCAAACACAAGAAAATATTATTGTCTCGGGCGAGTTGAAGAGGTGTAGACGGGTGTTGCTTAGTAATGCGTCACTTGGATTAGTGAAATCCGAGTGCGTGAGTAAGATATATTGTTGTATTTCTGGCATCGATAATGAATAGAATACGTAGCTTGGTATAATATGTCACTTCACTTATCTCATTAATGTTTTGAATTCTGTCCAGAATTTTGTTTTCGATCGCAACTCTTGTGGAAGTGTTGGATTAGCTGTAGTATGGTCGGTAGACTAATACCTCCTACCACACGCACTTGTGATGGCTAATGGGATAGTTTAAATGAAGATGGACTCTTCTACATGTACACGATACCCTGTAAGGCACCGTTCAATGAAATCATTGCAATATTGCTGAAAGGCTAGTATTTAGGCACGTGTGTATGATAGTGTACGAGTCTTTGTCTGTAAGAGAAAATATATATTAATATGCACGTAAGAACTTATTTCGCTGCATGCCTGGCTGGTGCCCCAACAATCGCTTTCCCCGCACGCGCTTTCGGCACATTGCGACGAGCGTGCACAGCGTAAATGAGCATTTTTTTATAATGAACTCCTGAACGACTGCGACGCTTCCGTCAAAGGTTTTTGTAAGATGAGCGCTACCACTCACTGTCCGAATGTCATACACCTTCCCTTGGTTATGGTTCCCCTGTTCTATAGTAGATTCAATAACAATTATTTTGTTACGTCAATTAAGAACGTCGGGACTTGACTCAATCAATAACTTCGTCATTGGTCGGCATCTTCTAAAGTAATACCCGAGGACTTGAACATGTAATAATCACTCAAGTTCTGATATTTTCGTTCCACAGAACATGATGCGATGCCAGACGCTTGTTGTAATATCGCAGGGATTGTGGGCTGCGCTTTAATGTAAAAAGTAAATTCACGCTCTTTACTGAATACTGCCTTTATTTTTTTCAACTGCTGGACCTTTAAGATGGCATTTTTTTCATGGGTAATGATGGCATCGGAGCATAGATATGCTTGCCGTTTAATTCACCCTTCACACATTTCACGCTATTTATTACCTTGTTTTAGCAAAAGAAAGCCTACGTTCAGCTTCGTGAGCCGTGGGAGTATTGGTACATCTAGGCATACGAAGTTCCTCTGTTTATGTATAAATTATTTGCTTTGTGTCCACGGTGATTCGACCCACGTGCATTCGATCTAGATAACTCTAACTCCATTCTCTTGTTGTTTCGACCGTGCGATTTGAATGTGAGAGGTTTGCAATTTCAAAGCGCAATTTCAAATCATAAAGTGATCGTGTGTACAAAATCTCTTCGTGGTTCGGCGGTCGGTCCCGCGGACGCTTTGCGAGAGAAATACCAAATAGTGGAGCGCTCGGTCGGTCGCACGAGTCCAGCTCACCTACGTTCTTTAATGCGTTTCTCGAATGGGTCGGAGGAAGTTTCGCCGCCTCGAAAACTAGCTCCGGTTTGTTTTGCCGAGTTTGTTTTGAAGGCCTTGACGGAGCGGCGGGAGCACGCCGCCATTCCATTGACATAACGGGAACGGCATGTTTGTGTGTGGGTTGGGGAGGGGGAGGCGGAGGGGAGGAGTGGCGTGAGGAGGAGGACGGGGAATGATGGAGCGAGAGGGGGATGGAGGGCGACTGCTGGGAGGAGGAAGCGGGGAGTGGGGAAGATGGTTGCTGCAGATGGAAGGGAGGGTTCAGCTGTCCGTCGCCTCCGGCTGCTAGGGGGTCGATGCGGCGCAGGGGGGAAAGATTTGGATGGATGACAAAAAGTGGTTCCTAGGGAGCACAAGTGGCATAGCAAGTTGTCCCGGGGCTGGTTCGCCAGCTGCCAGTAATTACTAGCTGGCAAAATTTACCACGTGCGAAGGGTCTCGCAGGTTAAGTCTACTGTCCTCGCGCCTGGTGGAGTTGAGATCCCGGGTACTCGGCGCTCTTGTTGTGTGTTACATGATCGGTGGCTTGGGGTAACGTGTGACTCTGAGGCGACGTAAACTCATCCATTCACCAACTAGCTGCAACGTAGAGCAGTGATGACACGATGGTGGAAATGTGAAGGTACCATCTACATTCATTGACGGACGGATTCGCGGAAAATTCGTACAGAATAACTCAAAGCGTCACAGATTTTCTGTGGACCTTGAGATATAGGGAGACTCGGGGCAAGATTAAACCTATTGCAAAAATACCAATCATGTGGTTTTACATCCGGGATAGAAGATACAATTTTGCCGCCTAATAGCACATGCAGGACAGAATCATGTCACCAAATAGGAGAAATACACTGTCGAAAGGATAGGTTTAAGAATTTGTTGTTCGTCGCACTATTAGCGACAACCACGCGAGGGCGAAACATTAATACAGAAATGGGTACACAATGGCGAATATGGTTAAGAACATGGAAGTTGCAATCCCCCTCAACATACTTAATGGCCGGAGTCCTAGAGCCACGCACCTTTGTGGCGGGACGTCGTGGAAATGCTAAGCTAATGTAATTACGAATTGTCCGTCCTTCATGGGTGGGATGCTAACCGATAATTAATCAGCGACTGCGTTGCATGTGAACCCGCATTTTTTAATGGGTGTCCTTATTTTTCTTCGTAGTGTAGTCGGTAGAGTGGTTGCTTGGATGAGAATATACCGAGTGTGTTTAACGGATGTTGTATGAATTCTGTCCGGTCGCCCCATGCATTCCACGCACCCCTGCGGTGAATCGCGGGTCATCACATGTTTCTGGAAATATGGCTTTAGAAGTAGGATGCCTGGAGAGGTAACACCCTTTGCCACATATTAGGTTAGAGAAAAAGAAATCCCTTATTTTTGCGTTAAATTCAAAACTTTATTTAAGATGTTTCGGATTGTCCGATTTTGGTCCAATATGCACCGTTTGGTTGTTTCATTCGATGAAATCCCACACAATAAATTGTTCCACAAACTTAGATGCTATGGAATGAATGAGAAAATTATTAATTGGATTAGAGACTTCTTGTCAAATCGCAAATAAGTAGTAGTCATCGATGGGTTGTGCCCAACGGAAAGAGATGTAACTTCGGGCGTCCCCCAGGGAAGTGTAATAGGGCCTCTTCTATTCTTAATATACATTAATGACTTAAGCGTACACGTTAGTAGTCATTTCAGGTTATTTGCTGATGACACGATGGTATACAGGGAAGTAAGGAGCCAACTAGATCGCGAGATACGCTCTAGAGACTTAAACACAATCTCGGATTGATGAAAGAAATTGGGATTAATGCTTAATATAGACAAATGCGCAGTTTTGAAATTTTCGAACAAAAGAATTGGCGAACAGAACAAAAACTACAAAATAGAGGGTTCAGTACTAACTACGGCCAAACAAGTAAAATATTTGGGGGTAGTTCTAACACCCCGCCTTTCAAGCGGAGCACATGTCAGGACAACATACGGATTCGCTTTAAAGAAACTGGGCTTCATTGAACGGGTGGTGGGAAATGTAATGAGAAAGTTAAAGAGATGTAATTTTGCTCTAGTTAGACCACATTTGGAATATCCTGCAAGTGTTTGGGATCCTTGGGAGAAAATCTGGCAAAAAGAACTAAATAAAGGCCAGAGAAAATCCGCCAGATTCGTGAAAAATATATATGACAAGAACACAAGTTTAACAGGTCTCTTAGGGTATTTAGGCTGTGAGCCCCTTGAAATACGAAGAGAACAAGCGAGACTTAAACTTTTAGAGAGATTCAGAACCAGCGAGTTTAACGATGACACAAAAGGAATAATAATGGCCCCACACTACTTAGGTAGATCAGACCACAAAGATTAAATAAGGGAGATAGATTCCAATACAGATAGATTCAAATACTCATTCTTCCCCAGAACAATTAGAAATCATAATATTAAGAATCTGAAGTCCATTTAGAAATATTAAAAACATTTAAGTTACAAGTCGGAACAAAATTAAAAATTGAAAGATTGTGCATGTGTATGTTTGTTGGTTGTTTGTGCGTTTGATGTGTGTGAAAGGGTTGGGGCGAAAGGGTTCTTGCATGAATGTTTACCCACAAAACATAGCTCACAAACCATGTTTGGCTTGTGGGCTATAAATTTGTGGCTTCTGCATGCGGTTTTTTTTCTAAATTACGGGTGGTGCCCTAACACCCCCCGCCACATGCCCTTGCGGCGGCTTGCGGGGTATTGAGTAGATGTAGATAATTTGTGGCCATTTTAAAGGTAGTTTCGTAATGCCTCTCTCATAGAAGTCTTGGTCCTTATAGGCGAAAAACTATAGTAATCTATTTTCACAATTTTCTCCTGATCGCAACTTCTTATCGCTCAGGAAGTTTTACAATGCGAGAAAAAGGTGGCAATCGCTTGGTACCAGGTGCGGACTAAATGGTGGATGCCTTAAAACCTCCCAACCAAATTCCCAAAGTTTTCTGGCGGGTCACTACAGACGTGTGTGGCCTTACGTTGACCTGATGAAACACACCTCTTCTGATGGCCAACGCTGGCCGTTTCTGGTCAATCGCTAGCTTCAAACGGGCCAGTTGTTGACAGTAGAGATCTGCATTTAGTGTTTGGCCATACAAAAGCAACTCATAATAAATGATTCCTTTGAAGTCCCTCCTAATACACAGTGGAATCTTCCTGGCCGTTAGTCCTGGTTTGGCCACCGTTTGAGCTGGTCGCCACGCTTTCACCACGATTTTTTTTTACACAAATTTGTCGTATGTGGCCCATTTCTCATCCCCAGTCACCATCCGTTTATGAAATGGGTCGAGTTCATTCCGTTTGGTCAAGGCTTCGCAGATGGATATTCGATTCATCATGTTTCTTGATGTTAATTGATGTGGCACCCAAACATCGAGGTTCTTTTCGAATCCAGCTTTGCGCAAATGGTTTTTAAACTGTTTTATGGTCAATTTTTAGCACCTGGGCGATGCTACAACTACTAACATGCCGGCGAACTTCGATTATTTCTGTGATTTTATCGACATTTTCAACGACGGGCCCGCCTGTGCTTGGTGCATCTTTATCATCAAAAATGCCAGAGCGGAATCGACGAATCCAAAATTGCACGTAATCAGCTGTTACAGTATCGGCACCATAAACACCATTCAAAATTTAAGCGGCCTGGCTTGCATTCTCGTCTTTATCGAAGAAAAACTGTAAAATGTACCGAATTTTCTCTATGTTGACTTCCATTGATAACATCCTGTAACTCACGGCTGAATGGAACAAACAAAAAGCAGCAAAAGAATTTTTTTTTGTCAAATATCACCTTGACAACGAACATAAACTTTAAATAGTTTGATCGATATTTATGAGATATTGATCACTACAGACATCCACCGAGAAAATAATGATTTCTTTTTCCCCAACCTAATATATTTGCGACGGCTGGCGGGGCAGTCTACGGATGTGGATGTACACAATACCATCTGGCAATGCCAACTACTTGTCGGTGAAGTACTTCAGAAAATATTTTGTGGGCATAATATACCAAATAACATACCGAAATTTTACGTGAGTAGATGAGCATTTTAATGTTAAAATATCTCAAGTTAAATATTATTTCAGAAACATGTACTGGTGACTTTCATGTGCACATAAAAACTTAATCTGAATGGATTCTGTGTGGATAGCGCAAGCGGCCAAGAGATTACTAAGATGTGCTATCAAGCACATCTAAGTAATGGCGTCGACTTCAAATGAGGTCCCGCGTTGGCCAAACTGTTTCATTCAGTTTGTTCCGGGCGGGAGTTCGGATAGATTCGTGAATAAACTACGGTGGCATTTTTGCTACGAATTTCACATTTGAATTGTCATAATGAAAAATACTACTCGGATGTTTCTATTCAAATAACGATACTAGTACCTTCCGCCTCATCATCATCCTCTGACATTCAAGCAGGAATCCACCAAAATAATCTACGAGTAACAGATATCATACCAGATATCATACCAGATATCATAACAGATATCCCACCATATCACGCCTGAAACGTCTCTTTTTATAGATAAACCAGAGTTTTCAATCCTAAGGTCGGTTTAATAGGCAAGGGTAGCAATCACGTAATACTAAGCACAACTGCATGTGAAATACACACATTCACAAGGTAGGGCGTCATCTCTTTCCCCATGGCCAGCTTTGGTTCCTCAGAAAGATTTGGTACCCGAAAAACAGCACAACTTGGGTGGGACTGAGGGTATCCAGCCCGAAGTTCGATTACCCGGGAATCAAATGCTCGATCCATTGGAATACCACGGCCCCGAGTTCTAAATATTATATAATAATATATATATATTTATGCTTGTCCTATTTTCACCACTCCACCCCTCTCCTTCCCACCTTTTAACTCTCTCCCGCCCTCCCCCCACTCCTCATGCACATCTCAGAATGTAATCTATCTTCTGACTTGCAAACTCTGCCCGGCATTTTATATAGGCCAGTGCTCTACAGCCCTGAACCTCAGGATAAACAATCATCGCGCCTCATGTAATCCCTCTTCCCCGTCCGCGGGACTTCCCATCCCAAAACATGCCTCCCACCACAACACCCCCTTCAACCACTGTTAAAATGTTTCCGTTCTAGCATCCCTTCCCCCATCCCATCCGAAAACCATATAAAATTAAAAACGATGGAGATGGAATTCATATGGCTGTGTAAAGCCTATCAACATCCGGGTTCCAATGTCATTCGCTATATATGGATGGCTGAAGTGGATAGATATGGATTTGCTTCATGCGAGATAGTGGTACAATTTATTCTTCCGCATGTATTTTGTCATCCTTGGCCTGGGTCTTGACTCGTCTAGCCCTGATGAGGACTATCTGAGTGGACACCTGGGTCATGGGTGTTATGGTATCTGTGGATGAATTATTAGTTTTCTTTGTCGCTTGGAACTATTTACACGTCCTCCCGCTCATCTCTATTCCATCTCCGCCCCACTCTAGCCTCCCTTTCCCTCTCCGCAACCCCTTCTTCCACCCCTCCCCCGCCACCTGTTCTCCCTTCCCCCCTTCTCCCCCTCCACAATCCTCACCTTCGCCCCTTCCCCACCGCCGATTTTCCTCCCTCCCTCGTCCCCTTCTCTCTCTGTCACACACACCTCTTACTATACTAGTCAGTCCTAACTAATCTTCCGAAGAAGACGGAGTTCGAGTCCGTCGAAAATATCAAGATTTTACGTGTGAGTGTTCCTTTTATGTGTTCTCATGTTGTGTGTTGCTGTCTTAAGTTTTTTTTCAACACATCCGTGTTACTTCGAAGAAATCATCTATTTGTGTGTGTGTATATATATATATATATATATATATATATATATATATATATATATATATATATATTATATATATATGAATATATATATATTATATATATATATATATTCACTCAAACAGAAATAGGTATAAGGAAAGGGGATAGGAAAACACATAAAAGGCGAACACAGGACATGTGGGGAAGGCGGTTTTTGAGCAGATCACGAAAGTAAAAATATTTCCTTATCCGGGATTTGAACCACGGACCTTCCACTTTCCGGGCGGGCTATACCTATTGAGCTAATAAGGAAACCTGATTTCCCTTGAGATCTGCGATCTTATAAAGCGCCAAAGTGCTCCGATAGATGTTGCCCGAGAGATGGCGTTATGGAGCTGTTTCACCCACCAAAGGAGAAATAGATGGGACACAAGAAGGGGAAAGGATAGTAGAAAAGCATTCATACGCATATATATATATATAGATGATGCGGAAGTACTCACGAGAGCAATATAACTTTTGGACAGCACAATAGAGCACAGAATAAAATAGAAAACACGTAAAAGGACACTCACACTGTAGATTATAATTTGAGCTTTCGGCCTACTCCGAGGCCTTCTTCAGGTCAGACTGAGAGGTTTTGAGGGAAGAGAGCCTGGGGAGGGGAGGGGGGGGCGGAAGGTTTAGGGACTGTTGGGAAAGAAATTAAAGATGAGAACACATAAAAGAAACACTCACACGGATTATCTAGATAATTTCGACGGACTCGAACTCCGTCTTCTTCGGAAGATTAGTTAGGAATGATTAGTTTAGTAAGTGGCATATGGGACAGAGTAAGAAGGGGTCGAGGGTGGGGGAGAACAGGTGGTGGGGGAGGGGTGAAGGAGGTGGTTTTGGAAGGGGGGAATAGGGGGAAAAGTCCGTTTCAAAATGATAAGAGAGGGGCGGCGGGTTAGGAAATGAAATGTAGAAGCATTAAATGGATTTACACGGATGGTGTACCAGCAGACTGTAGAGAACATTATGGATGGCGGTAAAGAGCGGAGTACTATGGAATAAAAATAGGAATGTATCAAGATAGTGATATCAAAAGCCGCAAAAGACACCATAGGAACCATTAATAGGAAAAGGATATGGAAACCATAGGTCACGGATGAGATCATTGCAAAGATGGATGAGAGAAGAATATGGAAGAATGTAAACACAGATTTAGGCAAAATGAAGTACAATGAGTCAAGCAATAAATTGAGACGGGCCACAAATAAAGCAAAAGAAGCATGGTGGAAACGCAACGCGGCCATATGGAAAGTTAATAGAGGAAGGGAGAAATTGGTGCGCTATATAGCAAGGTTAAGTTATTATCAGGAAGTAAGAAGGGAAGATCTGTGGTAACAATTAAAAATAAGGGCGGAAAGATAATAGTTGAACCAGAAACAATGCAAGAGAGATGGAAGAAATATATAGAAACACTGTATGGTAGAGAACTAAGGCCGATAAGGTTAGACATAGAAAAGGAACATGACTTAGAAGAAGGTAGCTTAGATCCAGGCATACTCGCCGAAAAGATAGAAAAGGCATTAAGGAAAATGAAACTAAATAAGGCCGTTGGTGTGGACAACATACCTGTAGAACTGTTGAAATGTTTAGGAAAATGCGGGAAGAAGGCCCTATATGGACTGATTCGTAGTATCTATGAAGAAGGAATCTGAAGAAGATTTTGTGAGATCAGTGTTAGTTCCTATTCTGAAAAAGGTTAAAGCTACATCGTGTGAGGATTACAGAACAATAAGTTTGATATCTCACGCAGCTAAAATCTCAGCTCAGCTCAGCTCAGGATCATCAACAAAAGGATAGAGAGTAAGGCAAATGATTACTTAGTGGATGATCAGTTTGGATTTAGGAAAGGAAGAGGTACGCGTGATGCCATTGCAGTAATGAGATCACTAATTGAGAGGAATATAGAATACAACCAGGACGTTTTTGCCTGTTTTGTAGATTGCGAAAAAGCGTTTGATAGAGTGAATTGGGAAAAATTAATGCGTGTATTGCAGAAAATAGGAATGGATTGGAGGGACAGAAGACTGATCCGCAACCTGTATATGTCTCAGACTGCTCAGGTACGAGTGGGGAACGGAGAGCCCGAATGGGAGGTGTTGGGAAGAGGTCTAAGTCAACGTTGCCAATTGTCACCGGTGCTATTCAACGTATTTGTGGAGGAAATGATTAAAGAGGCATGGGAAGAACTGGAAGCAGAAATGAAAGTCGGAGGGTAATTCATAAAATCGGTTAGGTTTGCTGATGACCATGCATTAGTCGCTCAGTCAGCCAAGGGGTTGCAAGCATTGTTGAGTGAATTGGAGGTTCAGTGCGATAAATATGGGATGAGAATCAAAATTAATAGAACAAAGGTTATGCGATTCTCCAGAAAGAAAAAGGCTATGCTAAACATTAAAATAGGAGGGAAAAAATAGAGCAGGTAGAACAATTTACTTATCTGGGAAGTGTTTTGGACCAACACAGTCAAAGTAGTACGGATGTAAGGAAAAGAATTGCGCCAGGTAAGGAGGCTTTCTCAAGGAGGAGGGAGTTGATGACGGGGACGTTGAGTAGGGATGTTAAGACAAGACTCGTAAAAACTCTGATATGGAGTGTAGCTATGCATGGCGCGGAAACGTGGTCGCTGGAGCAGGAGGATAGACGTAGATTGGAGGCTTTTGAAATTTGGGTGTGGAGAAGAATGGAGAAGGTGAAATGGACCGAAAGGAAAACAAATGAGGAAGTACTGGAGATGATGGGTGAAGAGCGGGGTTTGTTGAGAGAAATCTTATGGAGGCAGGAAGGCGCATTGAGCGGTAGTGGGATGTTAAAGAAGGTAATAGAAGGGAGAATTTTAGGCAAACGAGGGAAGTGCAGGAACAGGATAGGGATGTTGGACGGGATGAATGGAGGAAAGAAGTATACAGAGATGAAGAGAGACCTGATATGGAGTAAGTTGCTGGATTGGGTTTTGTTTGGATTTACCAAATATGTTTTTGATGGTTGTGTCCATGCAAAAACCTACCTTAACAGGTTGATTACTTTATAATACATAGAATATATAAAAATAATAAAAGAGTATATTTGTCAAACCGAGGTAATCATTATGGTCTTTTATTACATCGGGCTTTTTGACTAACCGGATGAAATAAGAGAGATTTTTATCTAAGAACTTCATTGGGGCGAGATTGAGACTTCATAGTCCATTCATCCACCTAACTCCACATTGAAATCAAGAAAATCCAACATAGGCACCACCACTGACAGATTAAATAACTCGCCCTTCTCTCGTGTGATACACAATCGTGCGTGCCGCGAATTCAAACCTGAGCACTCTTGCGTTATCATTTCATGGAGCAAAATTTATAGCTCTCGTGGAACTCACCGATTATTGCATGATATAGATAGGTTTATGTGATTACACACATGCTTTAATGTATGCGCAAACTTATAATCACATCCATGTTTTTAAGGACATATGTATTTATGCAGAGATATCTGGTGCCATTATGCCATCCACCATACATCATTGCGGTGGCTTGCGGGGTATTGTGTAACTAGATCAATTCGAAATATTTCTCCTAAACTTCCGAATGAATATTTAAAAGTGTCCGCAATTATTTCCTGAACGAATCTTCTCATTGAAATAGTAAGATGCTTCTCTGTAGTAGAATCGAAGGCTCTGACCATGAGTTGGGGAATTGTTTGGTAGGAATCCAAGACACACACAAAAAGGAATCTTTTTCCTTTCTGATTAAATATTCAGATTCATCCCGTCTGCTAGCCTCGTATGCCTATGAGTCTCGAAAATATTTTTCCCTATATTGCTTCGTTTAAGAACTCTCTCTGGCGTCGGCCCAACGATTTTAATCTCAAAATAAACATTCGACTTTCGTAATGCATGCATGCCCTCTCCGCGTCCTTGGCGGGACTGACAAATCGGCTGTCTACTTCACTTTCGGTTCAGTGACCATCCTCCAATTATTATCACAATATATCCATGAGACTTGAGGTGATTTCCAGCTTTGCAAATAATTTCTTTAAGGTTCAAAGGCTAACCGTAAATTCAATGGTTTGGGTTCCACTTTTCGAGCACCTTAAAGGCCGCCTTCTACATTCTGCAAGTATGTTCCTCATTCTTCATTATATCTGCACCGACATGTTTGCGACTATTATTCCAGAGATCATTATGTAAGTGGGAATAAATGAGGACATTAGTAACCATAATGTTATACAGGGTGGAGCAACGTAACTTCCTTTTTGAAAGCGTTTTGCGTTTGAAAAAAGGAAGTTATGTTGCCGCACCCCGTATCCGTAGGTATGAAATCTAAATTCAGAAAAGTTATTGAGGAAGTATATCTATCATTAACGGGAAATGTTATAGTTTCAGGAAAAAATAAAACATAACCTACATTACTTCCGATTAGAAACGCGTAGCGTTGACACTTTGAAAAATTTTTAAATAACATCGGGATAGATAAGTTTACTCCTTACAAACGCATTGAAGGAATCAAGATAGAACAACGGAGAAGTCAAGAGTGGCCTTTGAGAGGCAAAATATTTCACTCAAGTTTAAAAATATGGTTAATAATGTATTGACGTAATTATAATAAAGACTTCCAAAGGTAAACGCAAAGAATATCCAGCAAAGTCGTAAAATATTTTGCCCAAACCAATAAGTACTCTGCAAGTAGAATGTTATGCGAATATACAGAAGATGACTCAAAATTATTTTGTTCTCACATCAGAGAAATACAAGGGAAATGTCTAATTATACGTTCTTTAAAGACAGAAAACGGCAAAATTGTTGCAGGCAGCGTATACATGGACAATGTTATAAATAGTTTCTTTAGGTGGGTATACAGCAAAAATTATTCTCCACGACACGAAGTCGCCACGTCCCGGATGAAAGGTTGAACGACGTATTACTGTCCAACGAACTTCAGAAACAGCTTCGAAGCATGCGTAAAAGCAAACAAATCTCAGCCGGTTCGAGAGAAATCCCTACTAGAATACTGAAGGAACTTGCTGGAGGCATCGCATCTTATTTAGAAACATTTAGTTACACAAGTCGATAGATGAACGATCAGTAGCTCACGATTTGAAGCTAACTCGCATTACCCGCCCCTGAAAAGGTGGCCATAGGAAGAACCTAAGTAATTGACGTAAAATCCAGACCGATTTCTTCAGCATCAAAGAATTATTCAAAGAATATTTTTGTCGGCAAAATAGTCTGACGTAACCGTCACGTGTAACGAGGAAAATCAGCTCATGCGAAATGCAATTGGTATGCATCCACTTTTCATGGATGAATGTTTAATAGAATTTATTGGTAAAGTTTTTGGGATTCATCTTCATCTACACTGTGCACTGCAATCCTTCACAAAGACGTGTGGCAGGGTTTGATATTGAAACAGCCATACGTGCTGGTATTACATCTATGTAAATACCTCGCGATCAGCCAAAACGGTGTGTGGCAGGGAGTGAAAGCACCAGGTGGAATGGACAATGGATAACGACAACACGGAAGTTCTTCTTCGGTATCATCTAAAAATTCCGCTTATTTTGGTTCATGTGAAATAAAAGTGTAATATGTGGAAGTAAATAAATTCATACATTCATTATTTACCCTTTGCTGCACTCCCTCGTGCACCCTTCCTTCGGGGTAAAATGTACCTGTGAGTCGAAATTCACATCAGACATATAGTAAGTTAGCAAGCCCCTTGCCTTTGTGCTCTGGTAAGCTTTGAGTTATCGCGTATAAATTCATAATTTTTATTGGTATCCATCGAATACTGACGCAAAGTAACCACGAGGATACATAGAAATTTCTAACTCTTTCAATAGAGTCCCTTGGAAAGTCTTTATTAGATCCCTGGAATGGAATCATTGTCAATTCCAGGAACATAGTCCTACTACATCTCCCAAGACAAAACTTACCACATCCAACTGCAATAATAATGTAGACCCTAAGTAGTTCCACATTTGAGAAAGTATTATTCATCCCAAAAACTAGTCTTTGGATTGATTATAGTGCTTGGTAGCAACCCTCGCAGGAGTTAACACAGATTTTCCATAGAAAACTATAGCCCCTCTTATGGAGATCAATCGACAGTTTTTGCTACGATAATTCCGTATGGATTCCAATGGAAATTCTTCAGTGAATTTCCAGCATACATTCTAGTGAAATGTGAAATACCATTCATTCAACTTGATTATCTGAATCCATAATCCTGTGCCAATTAGTTCTTAACCACTCCCACACAATATATTTGCGGTTCAGCGGTATTGGGGGAACAGGTCAGGATCGCCATCGATGGAAAAGTCGAGGGGGGTAAATGAATGTGCATTTTTACTCTGGGCGTAATTCTGGCACATGGATCTCCTCTTCCACTTTACCAGGCACAGGCGAGAATGATTTCAATTGGAATGAAAACCTATCCACTATAGATGGAATTGGGCCTCAAAATTGGTCAACACTTGATGAGTACGTAGGAGTATGAAATATTTTTCTTTTTTACTTTACGTAGTTAATATTATTCATGCTTAATATACTATGAATTAGTTTAGGGAAAGCGAGTTAGCATCTTAGTTTGCCCGATCTCTTTGCTTAAGGTGATGGTCCCGTCTCCACGAATTTCAGACACTTTTTTTCTTTTCATAATGTGGCAGAATATTTGTGTAATTCCAGTCTTTTATACATGGTAATTTACGCCAAACTTTGTGTGCCAATAATGCGTGGTACTCCATGCTACACTCGTGCCGATGTTTGCAGGGTATCATGTGATTATAGAGGAATAAAGTCTTCATTTGACCTCTTGCGTTGGCCGCCGGCAAAAGCAGTGAAACAAAGTTCGGTGGTATAGGAAACGCGCCTCCTCGAGAGAGTAATGCAGGTGATGAATCAAATGAGTAGGAATGATGTTATCCGAAGACCAAGAAAAAAGAAGGCCGTGGAAAAAGAGGCCAAAACCGATCATATTTATAAACTCGTTGGCCATCTGGGGATATTTTTGGAAGTAAAATTGACTGAGGGAAAGACTGGAGAACCAAGTACCAAGGGTGGAGCTGGTGGAACCGATAGATGATGGTGCCCGAGGTAAAAGGGAGGCGATAGATGAAAAGCATAAAGATGCTCACCGATTTGAGAGTTGGGCGGGGAAATGTGTCAAACCAGTGCTCGCCTACGCATACATTTGAAGCTGCAGGCCACCACGAGGGTGTGTGGCAGGGGACGTTATACGAGTCATTAAGGTAATCGGCGGTCAATAACGGTGAGTATTATTTTTCAATGTAAGCCTAAATCCTCGGAGTCAGCATTAAACTCGAAATTTAAGGATGAAGAAAATGTTGATTTACGTACAGTTGAAAATTGCGACAAGTTTTACCAAAGATATTTCTTTTGAAAATTAAATATTGGGAGTTTAACAAAAAGTTAAAATATTAAAGGATTTTTTACTATGCCACAGAATTTATTTTGTGAAGCGCTATGTACCGCCAAATAAATTCTCTGGGAAAGTAAAAAATCTTTTAATATGATACCAAATACTTCCACGAAGTGAAGCCTCTAACCGTACAGAGTATAAAAGTTACAAATTAAACTTGAAATGCATTTCACTGCCCGAATTCTCACAAGTAAAATATAATGTTTTAAATATGCACAGGTTTGAAAGATACACATATTCATGCATGAAAGAATATAGAAATGTGTTTTGATCCTGCTAAGCCACTATAGGACTTCTCATCAGGTTCCAATTATTACCCGTTCAAGCATCGATTTCTATTTAGTAAAACAGTTTGCATGATATATTTTGTTAAATTTGTTATTTGAACTATTAGAGCGTATTGTATTCACTTGTTAGTTAAAATCGCGCACGCAATCGTCGTTCTTACAGGGATTCGACATAAGCTGTCCAATAGTACTGCAACGCTCTGTTATTTCAGAAAGAATCTTCATGCAAACGAGGCTTTAGATTTTCTCCTGTTGGACTCCATAATTATAACTTTCTCCGCAGGGTACCAAATTCTGTACGCGTATTCAGCATGACGTAAATCAAACATGAAATGATATCTCTCCGCAATAATTTCAATCGAAATTCTCCCCACTCTTTATCTGAAGATGTTTGTCTATCCCACCTTTCTTAGTCCATAAGGGATGGGTGTACGGATTTCTTTTCCCTGATATCCATCACCGAGTATTTTTAAGGGATTGAATGGGTACTAGTGACGATTCTTTCACAGCAATCAACCGAAATGTTGATTTGGTAGGTGAAGTGGATATCCTCATTGAAGTTTGCATTCCTATTCAGCTCCTCGGCCTTTAAAACTAGCGCATTCATGAGACGTGGCGACCAGTCCTTTTCTCTGTGCCACCTGTAGGAGATCCCACGATGTTATGGCAATTAGAAAATTGCACAGCTCGAAACAGAAATGGGGTTGCCGAAAGATATCGCCTGGGATTTAAAAAATACGGTTAGTAGGAGAACACAATTCGCAGGATTAGCATACCCGGACCGATGATAATGAATGGTTTAAAAGTTCAGAAAAGTAAAATTAATTTCAATTAAACATCCAATTTGTGGCTGACACGAAGAAATAACTGTAGAGCTGCATTAAATTGGAAGGCGAGAACACAGTGTAAAGCAGCCAAGGGAAAAGGACTTTGGAATCCATCGAAATGTAAAGAATCATTTCTGGCTCCCAAACAAGCCTAGACACTACAACAATAGGAATCTTAACTAATGACAAATAGAGCCTCCGCAAATGGTCAATCAACAATCAGTAATTATTCTTATTGGTTGGCGGCCTAACTTCTCCTACACCGTGCCCTCGTGGCACTTTTAAGGCAATTGGTACAAGGTTGTAGTTTTAAATGAGAATGCGGACATAAAGTTATGCTCGAATGTCACGAAACGATATTTTAGCCACTTGTCCTCATTTATCTCAAAGACATATTCATCGGCTCTATGCAGCTTGTCGTTGGCATCAGTTTAGATTATCTAACTTTATCCTGGTTATTAGTACATACTGCGGCTGTAAACACCGCTGGGACGCTCCCTCCACCACCCCCAGGTGTCCAGCACGGAACGTTTTCCATGGATTCCCAAATCCGCGTTAGCCGAGAGACAGCCGCATGGGAACATGTCAAGACCGTGAGCGGATAGGAGTGCAGTCAGCCGTAGTGCCGGAAAGTGTGTGGTGTGCATATATATATTATATATATATATATATATATATATATATATATATATATATATTTATATTTATTTATAATAGGGAAGGACTGTGATAACAGCTAGACAAAAGTCGGGTGAGATTATATTTGACACAGAAAAGATCCAAGAGAGATTGAAGGAAAAAATAGAAGAACTGTATGGTAAAGAACTCAGGCCAACAAGGTTAGACGTAGAAGAAGGAACATGACGCAGTTGGAGATAACTTAAGTCTAGACATATTCGGCGGTGAGATACGAGAAAGGGATTTTAGGGAGATGAAACCAAATAAGGCCGTTGGGGTAGACAAAATTCTTGTGGAACTATTGAAATGTTTAGGAAAATATGGGAGAAAAATATCTAGACTAGGTGAGCAATACCATGTTCACCCTAGCTTTTCCCACAAACCTCATTCTTTGCTTACACTTTCCTTGTCCTAGTGTTTCTCTCTAATCACTGTCTTTTACTTTTTGTATGTGTGTATGTGTATCCTTAATCTCTCTCTCTCTCTCTCACTCCATATATGGGTGAGCTCTACCATCACCTACTAAACCGACCTTCGGGTTGATTACTGTGTTTATGGTTTTTATACATATACATATATATTATATGTATATACAATATAAAAAACTTTTTTCTTTTCATTTCCTTTACTTTTCGATGTTAAAATTTGTGTCTGTCCCCATGTATTTATAGTGTATTTATGCACGTATTTCATAAATTTTATACCTTATATAATATGTATACGACAATGTATTAAATGGAAGAAGGGACCATTAGGTCTCAATTTCGCCCAAATAAAATCCTTTATCTATCTATCCTTGCACTGCATCTTCCACCACCCTTCTTTTGCTCAATTTGTTACCCGCCTCAATTAATTATTTTACTCTTTGTTCTGCCTTCTGCCCAAGTCTGGGTTGACATTGTTTCATTTCCTTCCTTCATCCTTCTTTTTAATCATCTCATCCGTGATCTATGGTTTTTGCTTGTCCTTTTCCCCTGAACAGTTCCTATAGCATCTTTTGCGGCTTTCGATAATCCTTTTTTTCATATATTCCCATCTTTTCTCATTAGTATTCAGTTCCTTTTACTCTCTACGTTTTTCTTTAGAGCCTACTGATACTCTTTCCTTGTCAATCCAGTTAGTGCTTATAAAAAGCAAATCTTAACCCGCCTCCCTGTCTTATCTATTTTAATTGGACACTACTCCTAATGACCACTAAATGTGATCAGAATCTGCCTCTGCACCCAGGAAACTGAGTGAACTGATCATACTGTTCCTAAATCTATGCCCTACCATAAGGCAAAATGACCTGGCAATCATCATATACACCTACACCTTTTGTCGTGCCAAAACCAAGTGTTGGTGATGATTAACCCATTTCTCGAGTATTTTGTGGGTATTCCAGACACCAATTCTCTTCATTGAGCTTCTATGTTATTAACAGTATTTTGGGATATTTATGCTTAATTCTGTTGTTTTTTGAAAAAATAAAGAATCTTGTAAATTAGAAATATTTAGAAACAAAAGATTTTTAAAATATTTTAAATTCATATTTTTATTGTTAAAAAGTAAGGAAGGTACATGTCAAACGTAGAGCAAGGGACTAATGGAATAATATTAGTAGAAGTAAAAACCATGAATATGGTAATAAATAAAGGAGTTTCTGGCATAACTTGGTGGAAAATCTTCATATTGATGTTTTATAAAAATAAAACCACTTTGCTTTTCCACATTACATTTTTACTCTCACAACCCTGATTTTGTTATCGTACAACATCATCAGTACACGATCAATCAGAGGGCCATTGAGAAGTGAAGAACAATAAGTTTTGGTTTCTTACGCAAATAAACTTATATGAATAATATATTGCTAAGGGGATGATAATTTTAGGAGTAGGAGAGGAAGATGGGATGCCATAGCAATAATGAAGTCACTATGAGGGAATAACATAGAATAATACAATCAGTATGGAGTTTTCTATTCCTTAGATTTCGAAAGACTATTGATAGAATGAAGTGGATTGATATCATTAATCCATTACAGAAAATAGGAGTTAATAGGAGGAATTGAGCGCATTGGAAATTTAGTGCGAGAGGTATGCAATGAGAATAATAATAGAAAAAACTAAGGTTATATGGTTTTTGAGAGAGTAAAACTAAGTCATATAATTATCAGGTAATCTACCGGTTAAGGTAGGTTTTTGGATGGACACAACTATCAAATAAATATTTTGTCACACCAAACAAAATTCAAACCAGCAACCTACTCTTCATCTCTGTGTACTTCTTTCCACATTTCTAAAGCCTCCAATCTACGTCTATCCTCCTGCTTCAGCGACCACATTTCCGTTCCATACACAGTTTTACGAATCTTTTCTTCACCTCCCTACTCAATGCCCCCATCATCAACTTACTCCTCCTTGAGAAAGCCTGCTTGCCTAGCACAATTCTTCTCCTTACATCCCTACTACTTTGGCCATGTTGGTCCAAAACACTTCCGAAATACATACTGTTCTACCTGCTCAATTTTTTTCCCTCCTATTTTCAGGTTTAGCTTAGGCATTTCCTTTCTGGAAAATCCCATAACCATAGTTTTATTCATATTGATTTTCATCCTGTATCTATCACACTGAACCTCCAATTTAATAAGCAATGCTTGCAACCCCATGGCTGACTGAGCAACTAATGCATGGCCATCAACAAAATTAACCGATTTTATGTATTCCCCTCAGACTTTCATTTGTACCTCAAGTTCTTCCAATGCCTCTTTAATTATTTCCTGCACATATATGTTGAACAGCACCAGTGATAATGGGCAACCCTGCCTTACACCTCCTCCTGACACTGCCCATCCGGACTCTCAGTTCCCCACTCGCACCAGAGCAGTATGAGACTTGTACAGGTTGTGGATCAGTCTCCTGTACCTCCAAACCATTCCTATTTTCTGCAATACATGCATTAGTTTTACCCAATTAACTCTATCAAATGCTTTTTCGAAATCTATGAAACAGGCAAATATGTCCTGATTGTATTCTATATGCCACTCGACTAGTGATCTCTTTACTGCAATGGCATCACGCGTACCTCTCCCCTTCCTAAACCAAACTGATCATCCCCTAAATAATTATTTGCCTTACCCTCTACCCTTTTGTTGATGATCCCGAGAATTACTCTAGCTGCTTGGGATATCAAACTTATTGTTCTATAATCCTCACATGATGTAGCCTTTACCTTTTTAGAAAATAGGAACTAACACTGATCTCGTAAAATCTTCCTTGTGAGTGAAGGGGCCCCTCAGTTACAAAGGAGCACACTCCTTGAGGTCTATTTTTAATTTCTTTTAGAATGATCAGTAATTCCACACAAACATCTGAGAGCGGTCATCATTTTTCAACACCTTTCCTAACCACATGTGCCGGATTACATCTTGGGGAAAGAAATAGTCATAACGGCACTGAAACAGTCCCATCTGAAAATGCCTTCTTTCACCACCCACCCACCTCCCAAACACTGTTGCCCCGTGACATGAAGTATATGGTGCTTCCTGGTGCTACACCCCCTGCCACACACCTTTTTTGGTGGCTCGCAGGGTATTTATGTAGATGTATATACATACATGTAAAGTAGAGCTCGAAAAGAAAAGTGAGAAAAGTGCCAAAAACGTCTATCTAGACTAAGTCTAGAAACCCTGATGGCAGAATTAAAATAATTGAAATTACCATAGCTGTTTTTTCCATAAATGAGGGAGATTAACAAACAAAATATCAATAAAGAAGATCCTCTGAAATAAGGGGGCAGTAAATTTGATTGTATCATCTAATATTAACAAGGAAATGTAAGTAAATTTGTAAGTTGCCCACATGCAGGTGATATTTGCAGTTTTGGAGCATGGACGGACAAATCAGGGAGAGAGAATAATAGGAGGCAAAGCATAGAACAATGATTGGTGAACCACATGAAACCCCAAGTAACTAGGTTTTGAAGCAAGGATATCTTTATCTAATTGGCCAAATGCTTTTTCCAGATGGAGTTTTACATGCATTTGGCTATTGAGAATATCTTCAATATGTTCATGGGCAGGTATGAGCACCTACAATGTACAAACAAGCACATGAAAATATGTACCAATACACCACTTATAAATGCATTGGTTTTAGTGGTGCCACTTGCAAACGAAACATATGGCAAGAATAACACTTAAGAATTACTAGACAAATCATTAAAATACTTAAATTTTCACAAACTTTAACTTCCACCCAAATCAACATACTAAAATTTAGACAATTTTCCTAATTTCTTTAAATTAATTGTTTTAATCTTTACATGTCAGCGCTTCTTGGGTGTAAGTGATGGATAGAGAGTCCAGATGAGTAGTGCCAGGAAGGGGGAAAGACTTAGGAGTCTAGTGCAGTTCAAAATTCATGGAGGAAATGATTAAAGAAGCATGGGTGGGGTAGCAAAGGGGTCGGAATCAAATATTCCCCACAGAGACACAGGTGATTATATAGTCTAACTCATCATACTTTCTATCGACTTCTCCCTCCTTATGGTTGCTCGGTGGCATGTATACCTGAACAATGACCAAGTTCATTGGTTCTGCTTTAATCTCTACCAGTAATATTCTATTTGTTGCTTGCTCTATGTTCACTACGTTTCTTCCTAAGTCTTTATTTAATATTATGGCAACCCCTCATTTGCTCTCGTCCTCGCTGCTGTTAATTATACTGCAATGATCACTCCAGTAATCCCCGTTATCCTTCCATCTCATCCTAAATAGATCTTAAACATCTAAATTACCTCTTTCCATCTCTCGCTTAATATTCTCTAATTTGCCTGTCCTCAACTTTGTCCTTGCATTCCATGTTCCTATTCTAACAACTTTCGTCTTCTTCTGCATCATCTGTCCTTCTGCTGTGTTTCCCCCTGCAAGGTTTTCGTGGGATGACGACTACGGAAGCCTCCCCCGCTGCCGAGCACAACACACAGCTCCTTGGGCAGAGTCTCTTCATTGCCAGAACTCAATTTCTCTCTTTTGCCCATCATAAAAATCTTGGGAATGATAATTGAGGTGGTTTCTTGTTGCCTTCCTCAATAGTGTTTTTAACGTGACACCATCACTTAATGGCCACCCCACTGGGGTCAGACGCCTTTGCAGCCACCTCAATGAGGAACAGACGCTGCGTGGACCACCTTTCGTCTGGCTCCTAACCTTCGACCTATCTGGCATGGGTGACCCTACCAGGAGCAATTATTATTACTCCTTCCAGCATAGCTCTAGGGTCATCGGAACACACAAGCCCTTCAACCACGTCAAAGTTGTAGTCCATGGGAGGGTAAAACTAAGTAAAAGATTAAAGTAAAAGTTCAAAAACTGTAGCAAGTGGAACAGTTTACCTATCTTGAAAGGTTTTCGACCAAAATGGTGTAAACACTTTTGGACATATGAAGAAGAAAAGCACTAGGCAAATAACCTGCCCTTAAAGGATCACTAAGGTTGTAATGAAAGAACATTTTTGCAATATTAAGTTTTTTATTAGTTGCATATAGTAATCTCAAATTGTTTGAATGCTTTATAAAACTTTTCCCTGATAGTTTTTAATCAGGAAAAATTCATATTTGATTTTTGTTGAGTGTATTTTTTTACATGGATGTAACAATCTATAGTTACCATGTTAATACTGATATTATCCAGAATTTAATCAAGTATTTAAGTAAATAATAATTTCAAAGATTATTAATATTGAATTCTTGCTGAATTGAAATTTTTGTACCTGTGATCATGGATTGTCAATGCTAGGACTGGTTTGAGGCTGTTTTCTAAATTATTCTGTTGTTTGCCAAATCTTTTCATTGCCTCATAACTCATTGAACCATTATTTTGCATGGCTCACCTTCTGTCCTAGGTGGCATTTATGCTACACATCTCGATTTGAAGGTACATTGATATTAGTTTTAGGTGAGATCTATCCTCATCATACCAATCTTCTGGTTGGTTAATGTGTTTTGGTATGCTCATCATTACCCTTGATTGCGATTACATTTCATTTCATTATTTTCCTTAATTTTGTCAAACATATTTGAGACAGAAAAAGGAAGAGAATATTATCAATTTAGTCTACACCATGAGCGTTGTCAACATTAAAAAAAATCACTTTGGACAAAACTACAATAGTAAAAAATAATTTGACTCAACTTGAAATGAAATCAACTTGAGAGGGGAAACACTATTAGGCCGAAATATTTGACTACTATCTTTTTGTCTAATTATAGACCTTGTAGCTTTGACCTTGGAAATTCTTTCAGCACCTCCACCAGCTTCCTTTTTTAATTTGTTGTCCACACAAATATAGAAAAATATATATAAACCATAAAAACGGTAATCAACCCTAAGGTTGGTTTGGTAGGTAACGGTAGAGTTCACCCAGGATTAAGCCCGACGGCGTGTGAAACTCGCACATCTGGATAGGGGGACATCCCAGGAAGATCTGGTACCCAAAAAATTAATTAGCATGGGTGGAGCTGCAGGTGCCTTGCCCGGGAATCGAACCCGGGACCCTCCGGTCAGCAGTCCAACGCTCTACCCGCTAGACCACCGCGACCCGCACTTACATATATATACATGCATATGTTGTCACGGTCATTAGTTTAATTTATTTATTAAAACAATTGGGACAACTCCTATTTTTTGTTAGTTACCAATGGTCGAATCTTCTTCACCGGATACTTGCAATTTGCCAAAACATCAAAAAGCATTTTTACAGCACGTTTTAACACGACGATAGGCACATGGGCGGAACCTCAAGGTAAGAAACAAAAAGAGCCAAACAAAATAGTTTGCCTGTACATGTGAATCGGTTACGTTAGCAGAATTTTTCCTGTTTTCTATTTCTCTTGGTTCGAATGTTCTTTCATTTCTTCTACTCGATGCTTAGTTCGTTTTCCCTCTTATAAACGTGCGCAAGCGCGATGTTGCCATCTGAAGTGTTATTTTTCGTATAAAGTCATTTTAGATAAATATTAACTTATGAACTGTGGATAAGGACACTGTGTTGACGAATTTTCCAGTACTTGTGGGCTGTGCGACTGAAAATGATTGAATACATACACATGTGAATCCATCCACCTTGAAAGCAGTGGAAATGAGGCCAGCTGTGGATACATCTGCCGCATAGCGGCAAAATGGATGAATTAGAAGCGTGTGGCGGCCTACAATGCAGGAATACATTCTCGGAGAACTGGTTGTGATATTTTTAGTATCTGTTGAGCACGATATTGTGGAAAATAGATTCCGTGTATAGGAGTGCCTCGTAAAGTTGTGTACTCCTCTACATATTGGTAGTATTCAAGATAACCTCGGGATCCTCTTGCAAAGAACTACAGGGATTATGGATGAGTGCTCTTTCCAAAGAACTCTAACGGCGGCATTAATCTTTAATTCTCCGTCAAACACACTTCCTTATATAGAATTCACTTGTCAGATACTGCCGGCATGTACGTCATCCGAGAGTTAACACATTGTGGGACGGGTGATTGACGGGGACGGTGAGCTGTGAATGCCCGTTATGTTATCCATGGATCACCAAGAAATGCCATTAAAAAGTGGCGTTGAAGATGGGGTAGCTAATGAGTAAGTTATATAACATTTTAAAAACCAACATTCTATATTTTACTGGCAGTATTACTTTATTCATATTTCCTCCCCAGTAGGGGGTTACTTTCAATATGATTTAGGTTTTTAACTTTTGCGCTACCATCGCAAGTAAATCGGGGAACGTGACTGTATATACAGTGTCCTGTCTTCGCATTTTATCTGGGCACGTCCATGATAATGGTAAAATTTACCTCCGGCGGCTGTTTAAGTAACAGCAGTTGCAGTTAATCGATTTGAAAATAATTTGGCGCTATTGATTATAGTTTTATTTTTGGGAAAGAGTTTAAATATTCAGTGTTTTTAATTGTCACCATGTATAATTGAGTTGCATGAAGAGTTACTAAACTCTTCGCAAATTCCCCATGTCACCCACCGTTAGGTGGTGAAGTAAGCTTGAGTTTGCGAAAACTAAAACCAATGATTGCAAGGGATAAAAGTATAAGGGATAGTATTAGCCGACCTACACGTCAATCAATATTGAGGAAATTTAGAGATTTGGGATTTATTGGCTAACAAAAGCCTTCTTGCATGATATATTTTTGATAATTTATGCTAGTTTTATTTTATCCAAGTTGTTCGAAGGAATATCTCGATTTTTATTGGGGTGTTATCGCGAGAAATAAACCTCTGTACGTGTAGTATTTTAAGAATTCAGAGTACCAGGTACCACTTAAGTCTTGTGCTTCTATTTTTGGCAACTTTGTTTTTTAACTCATCACCTTTCTATCCCTTTTAGTTTTCTTTCCACTGCCTCAGTCGTCATTAATTCAATGTCAAATGCTAAAGATAAATTGGCGTTTAGCCAAATCTTTAGTTCATGCCACCGATCAGATAACCAGTGATATTTAACAGGAAAATTGGTACCCTTCAGTGTTATGCTTGTACGAATGGTTTTATTACTGTAAGTATTAAGATATCCAGTTGTAACAGATGGACTAACAGCTGTGGGTTTGTAAAGATATATTTTTATAAGATCGTATGTTTTCAGTGTATTTCTTGACCAGGTTATGCCATGTATGTGCCATTTTCTCACTAGTACATACTAATTAACCCGAATACCTAGCTTGAGTCAATGAATACAGACAAAATCTTCACTTAGACTTTTTCTGTGTATTCCATCATTTCTTCCCCTTTAAATGTGGTGTTACCATCTCCAAATCCATGAGATAAAAATGGAGAGCTGTGTATCCCATTCTACAGGATTAAGTATTTTCTATTAGTTTTCATGAAAAAGTCCAATTGCCTGACTAGCAAACTGTATTGAAATACCATAGCAAAGCAATAGATGGGATATATTGAAGACAATAATATAGAGGTGATTAGAAACCAGTTTTGTCACTAATCATGCATGCATTGTTTTCCATACAGACATGAGCCTCCAAAGGGCACAATTGTTAAACCTATTCGATTTCCATTGCATGGTAAAAAATGGACATATAGAGGAGAAGGAAATGCCAATGTGGTAATTGCACTACCACTGGTATGTAGGAGTTAATCTATATAATTTTCTTGTTTCTGCTTCAGGAATAGTTGTACAAATTATTATGACTATTGGTATTCTACTATTTAAGGTAGATTTTGGATAGCCACAACCTATACAAGGGTACAATTACACAATTACTTGCCTCTTAAAATAAAACAAAACTGAACTTCCTGCTCTACAATAAGCCTCACTTCATCTCCATATATTTCCTTCCTATATTCTGTTCAAAATTCCTATCCTATGCCTGCCCATTCCTTGTTTGTCTAACATTCTCCCCTCTACCACAGCCTTCAACATCCTGCTGTCAATCAAAATGCTCTGCCGCCATGCTTCCTGCTGCCATTTGATTTCTGTCAACATATACCTCAACTCCTCCACCAAACCCAGCACCTCATTTGTTTTCCTTTCTGTCCACTTCACCTTCTCAACACCCACATTTCAAAAGCCTCCAATATATGCCTATGATCCTACCCCAATGACCATGTTTCTTTACTGTACATAACTATGTTCCATATCTAAGTTTTAACGAGCCATTTCTTAACATTGTTACTCAGTGTCTCTATCATCAATTCTTTCCTCCTTGTGAAAGCTTCTTGGCCTAATGCAATTCTACTCCTGATTCCCTGCTACTTGGGCCTACTCAACAATGCTTGCAACCCCTTTGCTACTGGGAAAACTAAAGCTTGGTCATCAGTAAACCTAATTGATTTTATGAATTCCCTGCAGTCTCATTCCTATTTCAGATCTCCCATGCCTATTTACTCATTTCCTCCACATGCATGTTGAACTGCACTGGACTCCTAAGTCTTTCCCCCTTCCTGGCACTACTCATCTGGACTCTCTATCCATCACTTACACCCAAGAAGCGCTGACATGTAAAGATTAAAACAATTAATTTAAAGAAATTAGGAAAATTGACTAAATTTTAGTATGTTGATTTGGGTGGAAGTTAAAGTTTGTGAAAATTTAAGTATTTTAATGATTTGTCTAGTAATGCTTAAGTGTTAATCTTGCCATATGTTTCGTTTGCAAGTGGCACCACTAAAACCAATGCATTTATAAGTGGTGTATTGGTACATATTTTCATGTGCTTGTTTGTACATTGTAGGTGCTCATACCTGCCCATGAACATATTGAAGATATTCTCAACAGCCACATGCATGTAAAACTCCATCTGGAAAAAGCATTTGGCCAATTAGATAAAGATATCCTTGCTTCAAAACCTAGTTACTTGGGGTTTCATGTAGTTCACCAATCATTGTTCTATGCTTTGCCTCCTATTATTCTCTCTCCCTGATTTGTCCGTCCATGCTCCAAAACTGCAAATATCACCTGCATGTGGGCAACTTACAAATTTACTTACATTTCCTTGTTAATATTAGATGATACAATCAAATTTACTGCCCCCTTATTTCAGAGGATCTTCTTTATTGATATTTTGTTTGTTAATCTCCCTCATTTATGGAAAAAACAGCTATGGTAATTTCAATTTTTTTAATTCTGCCATCAGGGTTTCTAGACTTAGTCTAGATAGACGTTTTTGGCACTTTTCTCACTTTTCTTTTCGAGCTCTACTTTACATGTATGTATATACATCTACATAAATACCCTGCGAGCCACCAAAAAAGGTGTGTGGCAGGGGGTGTAGCACCAGGAAGCACCATATACTTTATGTCACGGGGCAACAGTGTTTGGGAGGTGGGTGGGTGGTGAAAGAAGGCATTTTCAGATGGGACAGTTTCAGTGCTGTTATGACTATTTCTTTCCCCACGATGTAATCGGGCAATGTGGTTAGGAAAGGTGTTGAAAAATGATGACTGCTCTCAGATGTTTGTGTGGAATTACTGATCATTCTAAAAGAAATTAAAAATAAACCTCAAGGAGTGTGCTCCTTTGTAACTGAGGGGCCCCTTCACTTCCGAATTCCCATCTGCCAAGTGTTTGCATGGTTAAGGTGGACTCGCAAGAAGAATTTCACTTTCTTTCTTAACCAATCCATTATGGACACTCACGGTGAACAAGGTTTTTATTTATGTACTGGTCGATCAATGATTTAAGCTTTTCAGGTTGTGTTGACCAATTTTTCTAGGGAATACATTGGCAAAGTACCCTGTGGAAAGAGAACCTTAAATAGATTGATCACAGTACAAACATAGAGCCACTTACTGCTTAGCTACAAATGTAGCTGGTATATATTGTCAAGACACTGCATGTTAATGCCCAAGTATTAATTTGAAATGCCACCATTTAAATCATCTTACGATTCATTTATGTTTTCGTATAAATTGATTGTATAATCAGTCAAGTTCCACATGGCATCTTAGTTGACTGCTAGAATAATGCTGATGATTTGTCTGATTGTGTACCTGATTTTATTGATATTGAAACAATTGTTTCTCAATTTTTGTAAGCTTTCAGTATAGGCATGCAAATTCACAAAACAAAGATATCCAGCACTCCATTCTTCAGCACTAAGATTTTACTATAGTTGATTTTATTTAAGCACTTGGCTGAAATATTCTGATATTTTTTGTTTCAGATAACCCACACTTGTTACATTTCGTTAGTTGAACATGCATTGTAACATGTTGTTATCATCATATTAATTAAAAAATCTTTAATACATTGAGATTAATAGTTAAGGCCATATAATATTTTTAAAAATCTGGTAAATCTAAGTGCAGTGGTAAAAAAAAATGAATTTATGTTATATTGAATTTAATTTTCCCCTTTCAGGAGCGAAAGGTATTAAGACTTCGAAAGAGTAATGCTGCTGGAATTTACTCCCCTGGAGAGTCAGCCACATTTTTCCTCGAAGAAAATTTTTACTTGAAAGTAATGATACCGCTTCTTGGTGCCTGCTATGCCAAGCCTCCAAGTATTGTCTCAATAGATGGATTTGAAATTTTAGAAATAGAAGCTCAACTGGCTCATCAGCGTCCTGGTATGTTTGAGTGTGATTTCATATGTTAGCACATTTGCTGTTCATTTAATGCCTGTGAATTAATATCATTAACATTCTTTGACAACCCCTGAGAGATCATTTAACCATAGTTGTTACGATTGAAATGCCATTTTTTAAATTTTCTTAGTCATCATAAGGTGAATATCTGTCGAGAGCTCTCATGATATTAATAGTGTTCATCCATTTGTTGTGAGTGGTTATGAGGTGTATACCATTGCCATGTCACTGACAATAAGCTCAGTGGCCTTATCATACTTGAAAATGGAATTTAAATTAAGTAATTTAAATACTAATGTAGTAATTGTAGATGCTTTGAGTGCACTTGATCTGTTAGCTACTGCTCAATACAGAAGAATAATAAGAGAAATTTCATTGTGCATGTGTGTCCTTCTTCTGTTATTCACAACAATTGAGCTCCATGGGTACATTTGTCCATAAAAAATCAACCGTTACCTATAATAGATAAAAGTGAACTCATGTTCCCACGAGAAAGTGGGTCCCATTGCCCAAGTAGCCATTCCTCATCTGGAAGGAATTGTATCATATAAATTTAATTCTTTGTCCTTGTTCTAAGCATCATCTCTGCTAGCTAAAGAGTGTTGTCTCTGTCGGTCTTGCTACTTTAGATATTATTTCCATTGTGAGCTATTCTCTTAGAGTGCTCTCAGTGATATTAGAGTTTGATATGGTTTTTTCCGAGTGTGTGAAATTTACTTATGTCTTTTAGTGATCCTAGCAGGCATTGCTCAGGTTCATTAGTAGAAAATTTTTATTTTAGCCATGAATCATCATTGTTTTCTGTGTTTAGTACTTATTCCTCTTCAATGGTTCCCAAACCAAGTGTATTAGAGAGAGAAATTGTGGAAGAACTTTTAACAGACAGTGGTTCCAATGCACAAGACACTGAAGAGAGTGACTTCCCCAAGGAAGAGGATGGGAACATTGACAGTGATACAGGGTGGCATCAGGCAAAGGAGTGGGTGAAAACCCCCAGGAAAAACGTTTTCCATCATGGATTTTTCTGGGAGTGGAAGACATTTGAACTCTGTGTAAGCCTCATCATCAAGAATATCATGGCAAAATTCCTCATGTATTGCTGTGTTTTTTTTCTCTATTTGAATGCAGTCATACATCTACTGGGTGAAGAAACTAACAGGTACTATGCTCATTTTTTCCTCAAACAAAAGCCTTTCATCTCGTCAACCTGATGTAAGCCAATCTGAAATGTGTGCATCACTGTCCCTTGCAATTCAAATGGGATTTGACATCCGAGGCTCACTCAAAGACTGCTGGATATGCATCGAATAGTTTTTCATGCCCTTTTTATGGCAATATTTGTACCATGGTTTTAAGGTAATCTGCCGGTTAAGTTCCGATGACCCCTAAAGCTGTGCTGGCGGGAGTAATAATAATTGCTCCTGGTAGGGGCACCCATGCCAGATAGGTCAAAGGTTAGGAGCCAGATGAAAGGTAGTCCATGCAGCATCTGTTCCACAGTGAGACAGCTGCAAAGGCATCTGACCCCAGTGGGACGGACATAAGATATGGTGTCACGTTAAAAACATTATTGAGGAAGGCAACAGGAAAACACCTCAATTATCATTCCCAAGATTTTTATGATGGACAAAAGAGAGAAATTGAGTCCTGGAACTTGCGAAACTCAGCCCGAGGGGCCGTGTGTTGCCATTCTCCTTACGTCCCTACCACTTTGACCGTGTTGGTCCACATCCGAGATATGTAAACTGTTCTACCTGCTCCATTTTTTCCCCACCTATTTTCATGTTTAGCTTAGGCTTTTCCTTTCTGGAAAATCGCACAACCTTTGTTTTATTAATATTGATTCTCATCCCATATCTATCGCACTGAACCTCCAATTCACTCAGAAATGCTTGCAACCCCTTGGCTGACTGAGCAACTAATGCATGGTCATCAGCAAACTTAACCGATTTTATGAATTCCCCTCCGACTTTCATTTCTACCTCCAGCTCTTCCCATGCCTCTTTAATCATTTCCTGCATATATGCGTTGAACAGCACTAGTTACGGATCAGTCTCTTGTTCCTTCATTCCATTCCTATTTTCTGCAATACACACATTAGTTTTTTCCCAATTTACTCTATGAAATGCTTTTTCGAAATCTACGAAACATGCAAATACGTCCTTTTTGTATTCTGCATTCCTCTCGATTAGTGATCTCATTACTGCAATTACTGCATTTTCTTATTGTTCTGTAGTCCTCACAAGATGAAGCCTTTACCTTTTTTGGAATGGGAACTAACACTGATCTCGCAAAATCTTCCGGCTAGATTCCTTCCTCATAGATACTACGTATCAGTGCATATAGAGTCTTCCTCCCACATTTTCCTTAACATTTCATCTGTTCCACAGGAATGTTGTCCACACCCACTGCCTTATTTGGTTTCGTCTCCCTTAATGCCCTTTCTATTTCATTTGCCAATCCTGGGTTTCTCTCCACCCTTCCTCCTTTCCCTTCCATCTCTAATGGTACAAATGACCACAGCTGTTGGTCGCCTCCACTAAAGCTACTACTAATACTACTACTACTGCTGATGTAAAGACAGGAAGCCACTCACATTGCTGTGAACAAATTGATGAGAAGAGTTGAAGGCCCATCATGGACAATTTTCTTTCCTCTCCTGAAATCTAAGATGACCTGAAGAAAATAAAAAGAAATTGCTGTGCTGCTGTTATATCAAATCGCAGTGGCATTCAGAAAGATTTTCAAAATAAAAGATTGAAACTAAAGTTGGAATATAAAAATAATGGCCAGGGGAGACCTAGTGGCAATTGTGTGAAGATAAAGAAAGAAGATTCCCATGATGCACCTGCGGGGAGAAAATTTGTGATGAGCAAGGGAAGTGGGTGAAGCATGCTAATATAAAAGATTATGATGAGCACATGGGCTATGTGGATAAATGTTACTGTATCGCTAATAGTTATTCAATTACCTGATGAATATGGAAAAGGATGAAGTTCTTCTTCGACCTTCTTTTGACAGTTTTGAACTCATGGATTGCTTTTATCAGTTGGGAGCAAATTGAATCATAGTTTGATCTTTGTTTGACTGTCATTAGAAATCTTTTGGAGAAAACCCGGCAAGGTTTTCACTTAATTCATTGTTCTTGAGGTTGTCCGTCTCCTGCATCAACAAATATCATTCGCCTTGAAGTGAGGGGTGGTGAACATTGGGATGAGAATGGAAAAAAGCCAGATGCCACTTATGCTCCCTTTAAGGCTAAGAAACGCATACTGTTTTCCATTGCTCCAAGTGCAACATATGTTTCTGTGTTGGTACTTCTTTCAGGAGTTAATACATGGCAACAAATTTAGAATTTGTGGGGAAATGGCTTGCAGGTTAAAATTTGCGAGAAAAATGGTCATTTCAATAAGAAAATACTGTGAATTTTTAAAAATTTAAATAAAAGTTTTACTAAATTTTTCTAGTTTTTTAAATGTGTTAATTAAAAAAAGTTCTGTTTAATGTTAAAATCAAAATTTAATAATAATTCATCTATTTCACACTATTATACTATTTATTTTTTTAACATATCTCTAAATTTGACTGAGATAGAGCCTAAAAAGTAAGTGCCTCTGTAGTTGAAATGAAATGTGTGGAAAAATTCCAGCCAGCTGGACTCTCAGTGCGAATTAAAATGCTGGGTTTTATGGGTCAATATATCCCTTTGTAAATGAACCATGTTGTTGATAATTCAAATTTTTATTCCAGTCTTTCGCCGGCACAAAACTATTCAGATGTCGGATTCAGCCGCCCTGTACATGGATTTTGCTTTTTTACCATTTTCTTTAAGTAACGAATCCACAAGATCTCAGAGATATCCAACGTACTGTGTAGAGATAAAACCAAAGCAAGGTTGGGTGCCCAAAGCAGACCGCCAGTTGCACAAATGTGCATTTTGCCTGCATCAATACCTCAAAGTGAGTGCAGTCAGTGGCAAATGGCAAGAGTTTAAATTATAAGGTATTGAGTGACCGAGACCCAGTTTTATCAAACATCTCAATTCTGTTTCTTGATTGCCTGTTACTTGATTGGAAACAGACTTTGTCTACCATCATTTGAACTCATTCATCCAACAATTGATTTGGAATTATTGGAAATTGTAGGTGGTGGAACATTACCAGCATTCAAATTGACTAGTCATTAAAAGCCATCAAAATTTTGGTATATTTAAGTGGAGCTGGGCCAGTAGAAAAGAATTATTTTGGATTCTCTTTTTACTTTGAAAATTATTTTGCTTTTTACTAGGATGGTTTTTTTATGATTTAGCAAGTATTTTTAAAAGTTTCAATTCGGATTTTCCCATGTTGTCATTTATTAAATAATATGCAAATATTTGTTTACTGTTAAAAGATTTTAATATTGAAAATGTATTTCAGTTTTTCAGCCTACTTAATTAGAAATGTGAAATACTCCCCGAGGAAAATGCAGAATAAATAAATGGCCTCTTAGGCACATTACTCTTAAATTTTGTTCATTTGTGGGCCTAAATAAGTGATATAAGAGACTGTTTTAGCCATTACTTTGTGGAATTTTTCCATCATATAGAAAGAAAAGAAAACACGGCAATTCCACATTTACACTTTATTTAGACGACCATGGTTTCACCACTGCGTGGCATCTTCAGGTGAAGGCATACATAATATAGGGCGGACTCCTCCCCCCATCCCTCTTCCTTTCTCCCCAATCCACCCCCCCTTCCTGACTGTGTATATATACCCGCCCTATACTATGTATGCGCTCACCTGAAGATGCCACGCAGTGGTGAAACCATGGTCGTCTAAATAAAGTGTAAATGTGGAATTGCCGTGTTTTCTTTTCTTTCTATACGATAAATAAGTGATGTCAAATCACTAATGCTCTGTCATTAATAATGATTGATTGTGCACTGTGCTTATTTTAGTAGTATTTTACTTTGTTTTGGCCGCACACATTCTTGTAGTCAATCCTAGTATTTTCTCGGCACCCATGTAATCTCCCTATGATGGAAGGCCTTAAAATTTACCCTTTCATACCTCATACTTTGGGGGCTGCTGATTTTTCTTACCCTTGTGTGCCTTTTCTATATAAAATTGTATTTATTCCCTTGAAAATATCTCTCTTTTCCCATTCCACCTTGTGTATTACCCTGGAACACTACGTATGGCTTGCCTGTTCATCCGCCATTAGGAAGATGTCATTCCTGTAATGGTTTGAAGGTGGGTCGTATGTTACCTGGCTGGGGCACGAGACTGTGTCTTCAGTCTGGTGTCTTTTCCTGTGCCAATGATGAATATCAGAGTCAAAATGCTCCCAAGGAGAGATCATTGCATAAGGCATGATAATGCCCCCTTCAGTGAAAGTTACCATTTCATTGTCCTCTGATCTATTGCAACAGTGAAGTGCCAACCAAATAAAAAACACCTGAAATAATTTGTGGCTCAAACAAATGCAAGAAATTCTGACTCCATGCCTCTTTAATGCCACCCCTTTTTATTTAATTGTGGGCTCTTGCAGATGACAACCTAGTCTCCAGTCATGCCCTTATGTGCCAATAGCTCTCTAAAAACCTCCCCACATATATTGGAGTGTAGAACGAAAATTAAAATTTCACTTACTGAATATCAATGTCTAGAATGTCGTTGTTTGAAATTTTTTAGAAACCTTTCATATCAGTTTTTCTATAAACCCAGTTTCCTTTAAATTGCTAGCATGCTTAAACTCAATAAATCTGGTTTCTGAATGGCTAAAGTGGTAACACTTAGTGTAATTAATCATGGTCCTTAAAATTTTAAGCATTAGCTTCTGATGGTTTTGGAAACTGTGATTAATAAACCCATGGTTGAAATCTGGAAGCATTTCAAATAGATGCATCCATGATGCATGTAATTGAAATGTTTCCAAACTGGCTAGTCATAACTTTAAAAGAGTACATTACTTGATAGCAACGTAGTTTGAAGTGCTGGGAGTTTACCTCTACTATCTCCCACTGAGTGCAGAATAAAAATTCGTCTCGATTGTGTTTTGTGTGGGCATAGGGATGTGGGAATTTCAGTCTTATTGCACAATAGGAACAAAGATTGTTTGATGTAATGAATCTATGCACTGAACGTGCAAGTTTGGTTCCAGGGATGGGGAGGAATTTCCAATAGTGACATAATTTGTACAGGAATACGATGCAAAGGAAACATATATGAACATGATTTTTAATTCCATTCATACCTTGACTAAATAATGATACTGCATAAGAGTAATTAAATATCTTGTCACTAATTTTTACTCATTTCTTTTTTTTTTTTTTTAGGTAGTGACTGGAAAAGTGGAGAGTCTCAGTCGATATTGTCCATTAGACTTATTTTCTGGGTAAGAATGCATCCCTAGTGTGTTACTTATTTAGCTTTGACAGAAGTTGATCATAATTGCATAGTCTTTAGGTAGTTACCAAATTTACCTGTAGCTGCTACTAATCTAAGTACTAGCCAGGTTACTAGTCCTTTATTTGAGGAATTAAGGTCATGGTGAAATCTTCCTATGCACTGGAATTATTTTTTAATACCTCATAACTATATTACCTGACAAAGGGTTCATCTACAAGTTGTGAGACTACCCTTGCCAGAGAGTAGTGTGGCTATCTTGACCCTTTAATGTCACTAATTTTCAATTGGGAAGTGTACTGCAGTCTTGGCAAAAATAGTGAATCATGGATGCTTGGGAAAAGAATTCAAGATTTGAAAGCTTATTACAGATCTGGTAATACTTTCAGTAAAATTGTGCTACATGAGGGAATTCATTCAGCTGATGGTATACAGAGGAAAGCAGGCAGAGAAGTGTAGGGTGCTGCTACAATTACTATTGTGTTGGGCATTGTTAGACCTTTTGACTTCATGTAGGCCTATGCAAAGGGTAGCAGGAGGTCAATATTTGTCAAAAACAGGGCAGACAGAGCAGAGCATCTGTTAAGTTTCATTGACCAAAAACATGTTTCCTAATGTCTCCTATTTCAGCATTCTCTCTCTATTTCTGATATCTCCATTCTTCCATTCTGCACCAATTTGATCATCCTGGTGCAAATGAATTGAAGCTCCCAGTTCTCACTATATGGATGGCTTAATATTCATAGCCTTCACAAATAATACCTAATCTGGTCTAGAGTAAATGATACCCAAGTGCTCCGATTGCTTGGCACACAATTGGCGTTAGAGAGCTGTTTCACCAACCAAAGGAGAAATAGACAATACACACACAAGAAGAAAGGGCAGTAGGTTAGCAAGCATACAGCATCGTAGAGCATAGGAACAGAATGGTAGGTTTCGAACTGACAATAATATTTATTTATTCTTATACATTGATGTTACCACCTTCAAAGTAGTCCTCATTGGAGATTATGCACTTGTGCCAGCGCTTCCTCCAATCCCCAAAACACTTTTCAAACTCTTTGAGATAGCCTTTAGTCCTTCAGCGATGCACTTTTAATATCATCTATGGCTGTAAAAAGACAGCCCTTCAAGGTTCTTTTAATTTTTTTAAATAGGAAAAAGTCACACGGAGCCATATCTGGTGAATATGGAGGCTGAGGCATCGTTACAGTATCGTTGATTTTGGCAAAAAATTCATGAACAAGCAGTGAAGTGTGAGCTGGTGCATTATAGTGGTGCAAAAGCCATTTTGGAACGAATTTTGCTGCCACGCGTTTCATACCCAAAACATTGAAAAAATGTCATAAAATGATCCTATCGATATACCAACATCATCAGTGACCTCTGTAATTGTGATTTGGCGATCGTTCATAACCATTTCTTTCATCTTTTCCACATTTTCATCGATTGTTGATGTGCTGGGGTATCCAGGGCGTTCGTCATCGTCAAGGTCTTCACGGCCTTCTTAGGAATGCTTATACCACTCAAAAAACTGTTGATTTACTCATAGCAGACTCACCATAGGCCTTTGTTAACATTTCACACACTTTGTTACTTTTTATTTAATTTTTTACGCAAAATTTGATACAAATTCTTTGATTCATTTCTTTTTTAAACAAAAATTGCCGAGCTCATAAAACAGGTCTAACCTTAGCGGCTGGCACAAACAAAGTCCACAATGAAAACGGCTGAAAGTTTTATCATACTGCAGGGGCATGTATACCAACATAATAAAAAAGTTTGACAATTGGACTCTCGAAGCCTGGGAATTGAAAATATTCTTGTTATGTTTGGAACACACCTCGTAAAAATATATACTATTTTTATAATCCATATGATTATTTAAATAATCCATATATTATATATTTATAAAAAACAAGTTGCTCATCCTAATTTATCTAAATAACATTTCTGCAATAATATTTAAATTATCCGTGCATCTAAGCACCTAAAAAAATCTGGAAATATTGCAGTAATAAGTTGTGCTAGTCATGTAATCTCAAATATGTTCTGCAATGTAAGGAATTTTCTTTGGGTATGTTTTGAAATCACATCTGCTATATTACAATAATGTGTATATGAGCTGTTAGGTCCGTTAGGTATGTTTTGTCAAGCACAAGAAAACTTTATTTTTAATTAGCTTAATTAAAATCAAAGAGTTTGTTCAAATGTAATTAGTGTTCTGCCAATGTTATGTTATTTATATACTGTGGATCTACTACTCTTGTTTTTCTTTATCTTTAGAAGTGAATTGATGTTAAGTTAATAAACTATGCTGTAGGTAATCAAATCTCATACTCTGTGCTTTGTGAATTAATAGACAACAAAATCTATGGAAATATCTTAAACATTTTATGCTTAGCTTTTTCTTTGTGACTAATATAAATACATATCTCATCTGCAGAGACATCTTGCGGATGAAAAAGGCCCTCTGTGCTTTACTTGAAACGCCCCAAAATAATCTTCAAATACTTCAGGTAAGTGTAAAAGAACTTTTATTTTTAACCTGGAAAAGGGCATGTGAAAAATATCACGACTGTGGGACTCAATTTTTTTGTTCATTTTGAAATTCTTTCATTGTTAACCATTTTCCTAACAAATGATTCATTTGTCTCATTCTCTAAAAGTTAACTGAAATTTTGTATTGAATTTGACTGAACAAGCTGTTGAAATTCGTAAGCGTGTCTGATGGTTTAGAGCCACTACTGGGTGGTATAAATGAAGTTAGTTTCATTTGTCATAGCCAAGGATAAATGTGCCAATGATGTGTAGAAATGTTTTAATTACTGTTGCATTTTTTTACACAGAAATGTCCAAGAGACCTTCAGTGCCCTAATAGCCATAGCTCTGACCTCTTAATGGGCAGGAAACTGTCGCTCACTGAAATTATGTGGAGTTTTGGGTATATTTATACAATAATAATAAATATAATATAAATAAAACAGCCCCTGGATGTTGGGGCTGTTTTATTACTTCCAGAGATCCATTTATTAATTATGAAAGAAAATGCATTTACCATTGGGGGTCTCTGGGATTCCACTAATTTATTATAAGGAGGTGAAAGAAGTTAATGATTTCAGAGTAGCACCGACATGTACTCAAATGTTTGATTCTCATCATGAATAACTAAGAACATTAACCAAATACTGGTGTCATAATATCTGATTATGCTTTGGCTAAACCTGCTTTTGAAAAGGCAATAATGAATGCCCCACACAAAGAGTTTTGTGATCATACCAAAGTTAGCACTCAACAAGTGAACAACAGGCCAACTAGACTAGCATGACTGGGCTCAACTCCCGAACTAGCCTGTCTCCCTTGTGTACTCTTGGTCTGATCATATTATGTTTGCTTTGATGGCTGCATTCATCAAAGCCTTTTCTGGCTTAGTGGGTGTGAAGAGGGTTAGTGGAATGGAGGGAATATTGATTGTGCTATAGATTGTGCTCCTTCCTGCGGGATTTATCCCTTTCACTTACTTTTTTGTTTGATAGTGTCCCACCTCTGAAATACATAAATCAAAAGTTTTTCCTTCTCCTTCCTTCCATTTTTATTTTACCTCCAAACTCTTATTCAGGTGCTGTGAAACATAAAATTTACATACCTCGGCTTTACTTCATTCTCAAATTTACATAATACGAGGGTAATTAGAAAAGTTCTTGAAATAGAAAAGAAATAAATGACTTACCTCAGTGAAACTTCATTATTTTTCATTGTGATCTCTCTCTAAACTAATGTACTTAGCTCAGCAATATTCCAATGTCTTGATCCTATCTTGAAAATTATATTCCTTCAGACCTGAAAAATACCCATCTACTTTGGCTGTTAATTCTTTCTTTGAAGAGAACCTCGGGATGGAAATGCGATGGAGCCAAATCATGCAAATAAGGCAGGTGTGGTAACAATTTGTATCTTAGTTCACATATTGTTTCCAAGGCAATGACACTTGTGTGTGGGTGTGCATTGTCTTGATGAAAGATCACTTTCTGCCTTGCCTTTTTTCGTGGGTCTTTTGCTTTAGTTGGTCCAGAAGGTTAGTGTAGGAATGTCTAGTAATTGCTTGACCAGTGAGAAGATAGTCTATCAGCAGAATCCTTTTTGCATACCAGAAAACTGAATCCATCACCTTTCAGGCTGACTGTATTGCCTTTGATTTCTGTGGTGGTGGTGGTGAATCAAAATTTTTCCACTGCTTTGAGTGCCGTTTTATATCTTGGGTATAATAGTGGACCCAAGTTTCATCTGTGGTCCCAAATCAGTGCAGAAAATCTTCTTGGTTGCTCATAAAACAGGTTAAACAATGCTCGGAAATATTCATCATGATGCATTTGTGATCCTGCATCAAGAGTCGTGACAACCATCTCGCAGATAATTGTCTCATATTCAATTGCACTGTTAAAATGCTAAATACCCATTCAGATGACATCCTTACAGCTTCAGCGATTTCTTGCAATTTCAGTCAGTGATCCTCCATGACTAATTAATGCACTTTTGTAATCATTTCTGGGGCACATTTTGGCCAGCCACTATGCAAATCATCAGCTAAGCTGTCCTGACCAAACTTAAACTTGTTTGTCCACTAGGAAAGAGTTGAATGTAAAGGAGTAGAGTACCTGAGAGTATTCTGAAAGTGCTAGAAATTCATTTGCTTTCATACCTTACTTTGCAAAGTATTTAATCACTGGTGGAATCTTAATTTATTCTATCTTCACAAATCACTACATGGGAACAACAACAGAGATGCGTCCAGATGTCTTCCTTTAGCACTGAAGCGTTACATGTATAAGGATTACCTATTACTATGCTGGAATCTTGTTGTGCTAGTGCTGATATCTGGTGGTGATTCTGAGAACCTTGTACTTAATGGTCTAGTTTGGTCTCCATGGGACTTCTTAGTAAACGTACTGAGAATTCTTACTAATTAAAATTGGCAATTTCCCAAAGAATAAAATTTTTTAATATGACCATTTTCGATGTGACTACATCATCTTCTGGTGGACCAGAAGATGATGTAATTACATCGAAACCGGTCGTATTAACCCTTTGTGCTCAAGGCTGTTTCCATGTGGACCAACCAGCAACTCGAGATGTTTCATAGCACTTTTGGTGACTTTACTACCTCTAACATAAAATGATTTCAAAGCAAAAGCAAATTTCAAGCACCCAAAAAAACAGTTTACGCCACCATTTCAAGGATTTTTGTAAGAAACAGTACGTTGCGGCTAATTGATCTGCACGATCGACACCACACATATGTTTTATATAATTTATTACAACATTAGGCTTCTTGATGGTAACTTCAACACCACCTCATAACATTCTTCTCACAGAAGTCATTCCTGCATTGTTCCAATTCGTCAAGCACATTGACAACCCTCCTGTCTTTCCATGATAAAGCTAATGTATTTCCCTTTCGGAATGCTACTGTCGATTTCCTGCTGAATTTTGGTTTTTTGATTTGGTTTGGCAAATGCTTCCTATTTGTTAGTATTGTTCCTGACAAGTGGCATTTCAATTTCAATAACTCTTCAGCTAGGATAAAGCTGGTGTAGTACCAAATTTGTTTGAATAAAAAGGTATGTAACTGACATCATTCCGTGACCAGTACTCTTTGCAAATTCGCAAGTGGCATTGTACCCATATTTATTATAACGCCAATAAATGGCCACATTTCTTCGATAGTCACACTGTGCCAAGTTCGCCATATCGAGAACGGTGATAGTGTCTTGTTCTCTAACTTTCTTCTAGCGTAATTATTTGTTTCAGTAACTACTTCATTTATGAGTTCATCAGTAAAAAATAGTTTTAAAAAATCTAACGGTTCCTTCGTGTCTGTGAATATGTGCGGTCCTGCAGGATTGTTGCCGGCTATAAACGGTATTCTCTGGAGTATTTCTTTGAATTCTGGGCAGCTAATCCATTCGGAACTGTCGGATTGTGGTTCTTCTCCAGCATCACTGTCACTTTCACTGTCTATTATTCTAATTTTTCGCCTTCTTACACCTCTTACTTCATCATTATCATCATCACTGCTTGGGTTCTCTCTATCATCAAGCTCTCTGTGTATAGATGTAATTTCCTCGTTTAGCAACTCTAAATCAAACTCAGCTTCACAAGAGCTTATTTCATTATTATGTTTCATTGTAATGGGGATCAAAAACTTCAACTTTTCTAGGCTCTTTGCCACGGCTGTCTGGTTCGAACTGAGACCAAAAATGCAATTCGGTTCGTGGTTGCGTACTAATTTCAGATAAGAAAGTCGTATCTCCATTCGAAGGAACTAAGGATAAGAAAGTCTTATCTCCATTTGAAGGGATATCATTTCACACTTCATTAGATTATACAAACAGTGTAGGAACCAGCGTCGAAGGAACTAAACGTAAACAACAACGTGCATGAAGTTACCACAATGTACGAAGTGGTGAGCGACAGTCTTTTCTCGAGTTGAGGCATGAAATCGCGGGGTGAGTGAGACTCACCTCTCAAGTGCAAACGGTTTAAAAAAAAAATTTATTTTGTGAAAAATTGCCAATTTTAATTAATCATGATATTCCACCATATCACGCCTGAAACCTCTCTTTTTACTGAGAATTCTTGGTAAACCTACTCAGAAGTTACATAATCAAACCCAGAGTTTTGATAAAATCTTATTGCCCTTCAGAAATGAGGAAACAATTCTTATTGTAATTTTTCTATGGTTTCAACCGTGACTGTTAAATATTTATTTTTATGTTATGTATGCCCCATTAAAATAAGTTTGTGAGTGAATTGTAAAATTTATTGTCCTCAGTTTAAAAAAAATGATATTTTGAGGATTAAATGTAAACTGTAAGAAATGCTTAGTTTTTGCTTTACTAACATGACTGGTTTTTATTTAATTTCTTAAAATAACACCCGAGATGTTGAATGACCTTAGTTAGCACATGGTTTCATTTTAATATTGATTTATTTTGCTTTTAAAAGATTGAAAGAAAATATAAATAATGATAAAAATTCTGCATGATGTATAGACTGATGTGGAGAACCCACTAGGAAGTGGAATATATGTTATTGAATAAAGTTGAATGTTCACATTTTGGATGAGTGTACTGGAAAAGCAAACTCCCCAAGCAATAGCAAGGACACTGCTTTTCAAATATGCTACTATCCCTGCAGACTCAAATGTTTTAAAATTATTAGTCATCTATTACATCCTCACAGAGGTGTAACTGGAATTTTGGCTGTGAAAAATGAGAAATCTTTATTTCTTTCTCCAGGCCCAAAGTGGTTTGAAAACTATCAACTGATAATATGCATTTTTGGTTGCAAGGAACTAATGGTATGGTTGTTTTACCAAAATTCGTAGTAGTAGTAGGAATAGATTTAGGGGAGACGACCGACAGCTGAGGTCATTTGTGCCATTAGGGATGAATGTGAAAGGAGGAAGGGTGGACAGAAACCTGGTGTTGGCATTAACATATTCTTAACAAAAGGTTCCAAGGGGTCTGAAGTTTAACGTCCCATCCGACAGATGGTGTACTCACTCCAAGTGCTCTGTTCAAACCACCTCAAGTAGGGATAAGGATACCATGGAAAAATATCGACTGCCTCCAGGAGTCGAACCCCCACCACCCTTGGTGGGAAGCCAGTTCACTAGCCACTGCACCATCACGATCCCCCAAAAAAGAATGAAGATGGCTGGGTTGGTTATTTCAGTCTTATTTGTTAATGGGAACCATCAGAACCATCTATTGATTAACATGATTATTTAACAAAAGTAGTGTGATATTTTAAACTGTTTGAACTTCTTTTGCGGATTGATATCTTGCACTTTCTTCTCAATTGTCTGCTGTTCGTCAAGTATTTGCTTGGACCAATTATATCCTGGTACATAATTTTGTTTATTGTTAACAGCACACCCTGTATCTTGTTAATGAAGGTAAAGGAACCCCTTCATCCTCAGTGTCCTCTTCATCATCATCTTCATCTAGGTATTTATCTACAATTGCATCAACATTCTGTATCTCTGTTGTCTCAACACAAGATTCTAATTCGACTAACTCCGAGAATGTAAAACTTGCCTAAATAAGATTCCAGCCATTGTCTATAGTGTCATCATTATCAGGAATAATTTTGACTGGAATTTCTTCATAACAATCAACATGAAACCCTACCTTCAACATTTTAACAGTTTGCAGAGTGAACACAGTGTAAAAGAACCACTATCTACACCCTACCACAGCAGGATGCCTACTGAGTGTAGGCACACTTATTCTCCAAGATGGTGGCTCTATCTCTACCCACTGCCATACTAGGCTGAAACATAAGTTATTTTCTGGTCAGCCCTCGTACATTGTAGGTTCCTTAACTTGCTTCCAAGCCCATGATATGAAGTGTAAGGCATCCAGTACATTCAATTGGATTGTCTCAACTTTCCTACTACAGTCATGTAGAGATATCAATTCCTGTACACTCATTCTTTGTTAATGCACCTTAAATGAGTGAATTATGCCTAAAACCATAGGTTGGACCTCGCTAGTACAATTTGCTGGAAAATATTGTAACTTTACAGTTTTCATGTGTAAATTCATTGGATGTGCTGGGCGCTGGTCAATGAATAGCAGAATTTTCCTGTTCTGACACACTATATCAGCAACCAAAGCATGAAGCTTATCTTCAAATATTTCTGAGGTCGTTCATGTTTTAGAATTCCCTCCATGACATTGTTCCCCTCTGAGGCACAAATTTCCATCACTAGTAAAGCTCTTTATTGCCCACCATTTCAAAAGTCTTTACTAAAACTGTTCACATTACTGCTCTTCTCTTGTATTCTTTAAGTGTATTTGTATGAAACGAAGTCAATACAGTTTCTTGTAGAAGCTTATGCAATGAGTAACTGTTTTGGAATGTGAAACTTTTTTAATCTAGAGCATGGTGGTGCAGATAGTGGGAAAATCTTAAATTAAATCGTATAAATACAGGACTTCACATATGCTGGAATGATATGAAATTTTATGGTGCCAGGTAAAAGTATTGTCAATTGTGGAAAAATGTAAATTCTGATAACATAAATATGGGGTTTAACTGTATCCTTTTCATGTGCCTTTCTCTGGCAGAAAAGCAGGAAGAAACATATTCATGAATTGAATTGGAAATTAAATCCCCAAAATAATTCACTCATAAAATTATAAGATGCATAATATTACAGCAGCTAAGCATGAAAAATGTGAATTGGCAAGGAAAAATGTTTAAAAGAAAAAGAATGAATTTGTGATTAGAAATAAGTTAGAAAAAAAGTACGAGAGTCGGGCAATATCTGCCTCCACAAAGAACCCTTAAATGACCTTGCTGAACACATCACATTGCCATGGGGCCGGGAAATTTTTGAATTGTTGATTAGATTTATTTAGGATGAGCACATTATAGTATGGAAAGTGGTCACACAATTTAAAATATCCAGCAGCACAAAATGCATTATGAAATTAGTGGTGACAATATGGGAGCACTAATTCAAAAAAAGATCAGGTTGTCACAGTAAATACCGGTACCTCCACTTAAATTAAAAGGTGCAATTCTGAAAAATTCCTAGAAATTGCTCAAACTTTTTCTGTTTAAATAAGATACTTTTTTACTAAAACGCAAAAGTAATGTGAATGGATAACGTAACACTGAGAAGTTATGTAGGAAACCCTGGCTTATATGTTGTGAACATTGCATTTAATGCTACTAAAATCATAATTTTGCAAGTAAAAATGTTTACTATTATGCATAAATGGGTCATTCACAAATTATTAGGAAAAAATAGAAAAACAAATAATTTGGGTAGATTCTATTTAATTTTCAACACTATCTCCTTTTAGCTCAGTAAAATTTTCCCAGAATATCTTCAACTTTTTTGAGCTATCCAAAAAGAAGCAGGATTTCGGAGGGTCTTTAAAAAAGGCATCCGTGTGAATTTGTCGTTTGAGGTGAATTGTTTTCCACTGAGGCAATTTTTCAAGTTGGGAAATAAAAGTCACTGGGGACCCAACTTGGTGATTATGGTGGATGTTGTAATAATTCAAACTTTCATTCCATAATTTTTGCCATCAAAATTGCGCAGGTGTCATCTGTTCGTTGTCTTTATGGCAGAGAATTTTTTTGGCAAAGGAGGACTTTTTTTCTTGATTTATTTGCTCAAATGGTGCAATAATGATTTACAAAACTCTCCATTTATTGTTAGTCCTTTTTGTAAGCAATTGATATAGATGGTTTCATGTGCATCCCAATAAATGACCGTTGCCTTGTTGGCTGATTTCACCACATTTGGGTTCTTCGGAGCTGGATCTGAATAATTATCTGAGCTGGAGCTGATTAAAGTAACTACTAAAAATTTGAAATAGGTAGCTAACATATTTAACCATGCTATGAATCAGTAACTTAATAATTGTATTAAAATGAAATTGAAAAATTGTCATGCTTATAGCATATTACAGTATATGAAATAAACTCATTGAATGTCCCATGAATGAGTAGCAGGATGGTAATCTCAGAGCCAACAGTTCTTCGGGAGGTAATTTAAAAATTGTCACTTGGGTATTAACTTCTCAGGAAGCTGATTAAATGGTTTGGTAACTTCTTGTTTTGTTTACCATTTGTTTTGTTGCTTTCACTTAAAAAATAGTCTCTCATGTGGAGCAGAAGTAGCGACAACTCCTTAATAATTTTTCATCAGTTCATACTTTGTTATATACACCTCAACATATGTTTTTGCCTGAGAATAGTGTGATAATATTCATAAATAAGTAAATGCATATAACATATTTTATAATGGATTCTATTAAAACAGAAAATAATTACCCCATGGTGAAACCTCATCAAAATGGTAGACTTCAAAGACCTTTGCCACCAGGCTACCAGAGTCAGTTTGGATGGGTTGTTTTCTTCAAGCTTATCAATTCACTAAGGTAAATACAGTTGAAACCATAAATTATTTGGGCAAACCTAAAGCCTGTTCAATCAACCGTACAGAGATGATTTTTCTTGTGTTTTACCTTATGTTGCACAAAATATTTGCATTGAAAATTGCTTAGTGACCTAAGTTGCCTGCCTTTTTGAGTGGAACATTGCAAACGTGGCATTGCCACCTTATGGAATTATTTGGACTGATATGTGTGTACCCAAATTAGGGAGTGCTAAGGGAAGGCTAGAGAAGGAAGTCGAGCTGGTGTATCAGAATCTAGGCACCGGCTTAAAAAAAGTGTACATTTTTACGTGGGCATTTCTCCTCAGTGAAGCCTTGAAAATTCAAAGTGATCATGTTCCATTGATGTCAATATGTGAAAATCGAATAGTAATAATGCAGAATTGTGTACTTTTTTGTGTACTGCTTGTGGTATGTATTTGGGTTCTTTGGATTTGGGTTCTCATAAACTCACATGCATGTGTGCACCTCTGAATACAATTCTCTCTTTTCCTTGAAATAGACCCCCTTGACTTACATGCCTGGAATTTTCAGGCCTTTGCACAATGGCTTTTGAGGAAATACTTATTTTCAAATTTTTATTTGGCCTCATACTGGAATTCTTACCATTTGAAGTTACACTTCAAAATTACATTTTTCACAAATGAATTAGTAGCTCATGAAAGGTTCCATCATTTTATTATTAGCATTCTTTGTTTTTCCTTACTCATAGTAATATATTATTTTCCCATTTACTTTTTATTGACAGGATGGAAATATTGTTTACAGCCAAGAAGTTAATGGAAGTTTATTGCCTATATTGAAAAATTGGTTTGGTGGCACAACAAATGTTAGTGAATCTAAGAAGTAAGTCCAAATTTAAAGCAGTAAGCCATAAGAATTGTTTCTCACATCATATTTTTGGAACCACCAGAGACTTTGTTGTGTTTTTTCTTGATATCTTGATTCATCCATCATAGTTTGGCCCATTATTTGTGCATTTTTAGCACATCTAATTTCATCAACAATGATTGTTGATGATTATTCTCAAGTCACCTAGTAGAAAATGCTGTTTATAGAAATTAAGAAAATGTAATATGCACACATACCTTATTTTATCAATCTCTCTTGTAATATGTTTGCATCTCTACTCTGCAGGTTACTTGACAAATTTTATTTTGTAATCATCGAAGCCCTTTTACGTGATATGACTTCAATTGAGGGCACTTATGAAGTAATAGCAAAAGGAATGCCATGCTGTGATAAGTTTTTAAAGGGAGAAAATGGTTGCCGTGGAGTCAAGATGTCTCTTGATTCATTGTGCATTGAGCCTAGTCTGAGTAGTGAGGAGGGCAGCATTGATGAGGATGTTGATTTGAGTATAGGGCGAATACCAAATGGTCTCCTCAGAACTGCCAAAGAAGTTGCAGTTCAAGCATTGAACATGGGGAAGGAGTACTCATGCAACTGGGAAGATGATGACCTACTATTGAATAACTGTGTGTTACAGCGAATTTTAAATATTCAAAAGATGGATTCTATGGGAGCGAATAGTACCTATAAAGCATATCATCAGGAAGAGAGTCTGGTTGGTGCTTCAAAAAATTTCTCATACTTTTCTTCCTTAATTGACCATGCTTGCATGTTATCACCAATCCATAGATATCTCCTAGCTGCAACTGCCAAGGACTGCTCAATAATGCTAGCATTTCAAGAGGATTATGATGGCAGGTGAGAGATTCATTTTCATATGATAATTATAATTGAACTCACCCAATAAATTTTATTCCTTTTCAGTTGTTGACATACATTTGATATTATTATTATTGGTAGTCTAGAAGGTAGGTTTTGGTTGATTAATTTTTATTGCCATATTTTAAGAATTGTTGAATGAATGGTACCTTTATGAAATCATGTTACTTTTTGTTCTCTGTTGTGTATACGCTATTGAAAAAATGGTCAACTGTTAGTACAGTATAGTATGGAGGTATTAATCTAGCTTTGTTTTAATTCATGAGGGCAACTTGGAGAAACTCATAAGTAAGTTGTACTTCGGATGGATAAAATGTTGAATCAAGATTTCTTTGAATAGTTAATTATATTCTTGCTCCTGTTATGAGTGTTTATTCTATTTTGTGTAAAGGTTCATTATTTTTGGAGTGAAGTAAATTGATACCTAACTTTTACTTGCTAGGTTTGTTTTTCTATCAGTTTATGTTTTTTATCAATAACATTAGACATTTCCCATCATCACTATTTGCATAATTGTATCAAATTATTGATACTTTCAAATATTTCATTTCTTGCAGATTATGATATTTTCAAAATAAAGGAATGTATCAGATAGCGCATTTTCACAGAATGTCAGCAACTTTGTGATCATAAATAATTTTTGACTTAGTTTGTGAATAATTAGTTTATATATCAACACAAAAAAAATGCACAGGTTTAATTTGATGGCCTTTAGTAGATGGTTCTGAAAATGTAGACAGTAAGCATGTAATGACTCCCTCTCATTTAAGTTTAGTTAACTTGTATAAAAATAATTTGTAAAATGGTATCATAAAATAATAAATTTTAGCCTTCATGATGAAACACAGTATTCAACCTGAAGGTCGGTTTGGTAGGTGGTGGTAGAGTTCACCCAGTACTAAGCCCGACGGCATGTGATATTCACACATCAGGGTAGGGGGCCAGTTCCTTTCCCTGTGCTGGTTATGGTTTCCCAGGAAGATCTGGTACCCTAAAAATCACATAGCTTGGGTGGAGCTGCAGGTGCTCAAGAGTGCCTTGCCCAGGAATGGAACCCAGGACCCCTCTGGTCAGTAGTCCAACGCTCTATCGCGACCCACAGCCTTCATGATAGCAACAGTTGAATAGGTATCACTAATTAATCATTTGCCAATTTGTTATTCTCAAACAGTGCAAAAAATAAAAATGACTTACTCTTGTAAATGGAAGTGAATCTTTCTACCTTTTTGTCCTTTTTCATTTGTTTTTTTTTAAACTAAATGAATTTAGTTTTCTTTTTTTACTCATTTTAAGTAAATGCATTCTTCCGTTGGTTTAGCATAGAAGTATGTGCAACAATGCTGGCTGATCTTTCATAAAATATTTTAAACAAGTTAGAAAGAAAAATGGATAACATTCTGTCTGGGGTACTCCATCTTAGTTTGGAGTTCACTGTTACATTGGCCTTGAGTACGTCTTTGAAATTTTGGAAAATGTGGAATGCAGTAGGCTCTCAATAAATGTGTGCAGATTGTATGTTTTGTGGATTATCTGTGCTATCATTTATCTAGTACCCAAAATTTTAATAACATCAGTCTTAAAGATAATTAAATGTTTTCAAACTTCAAAATACTTTCTAAAAAAATACAAGATTCAAATACCTGGGCTTTCATATAGGTTTTTAATTTCGCAAAATTAAAAGTTACTACTAGCAATTAATGTTCTGATTTAAAAATTTTTGCATCCTTTGTAAAATCTCATTAACATTCCCATCACATTCATTAACTGTGAGAATTGCATACTCTGCTTTAAGACGTGGAAGTATAATGCCTTACTAAGTAACAAATAAGTCATTAGCAATATTTTAATCAGTATCATATTGCAAATTGGAATCTGTTCCAGCGATCCTTTGTCAATGTTGGTCCTTGGCCAGTCATTTGTTTTTCTCCTGGCTATTGGTTAAGCTTTATGAGGAAAATACTTTCTGCTATTCACTTGATAGGTTGATATTTTTGTTAAACTATAATTCTAACCTTATAGAAATTCCTGAAAAACAGAAAAAATGTACTTTCTATTGCTAAAAAAATGTGAATTAATTACTAGGAATGAATATTTTGGTTATCAAGGATTTTCCATTATCCATGTTTCATCATGCATGCATTACTATGCATAATGGAGAGTTAACTATGCATAGAAGTCAATTCAGTCTAATAGCTGAAAGGCATCAGTAGATAAATAAGCCAAGTATTGTGAACTTAATGATGAAAAATATTAATAAAAACTTAATTAAATTATGAACATGATATTGGGAAACTGGTGCCAACCTGCTAATCTCATGTATGAGATTTGTTCAACAAGTCCACTAATAAGTCAAAGTAATTTGATCTTAGGTGAAACATTTTGGAAACTACTCAATACACAACCTTCCTCTGTTTGTGATTTTTTCCAATAGCATTTCCACTTCAGGAAACAGTCAGAAAATTCATTCATCAAAATCCCTTTATATTCTCTGGTGAATTCTATTTTCTTTTTTGTCTCTTGTCAAATCCGTCCCTTTGTGGGGGGATTTTAGTTAATAAGCCTGCAGGTGAGAGATCAAGGGAATATGGAGATGTAGGGAAGCCTTGTCATCACATCTTTAGGCCAGAACTTACTGGCTGACAGAGCTAATTGTGCTGGTGCATTATCTTGTTGCAGCATCTATTCCCCCCTGAAGTGCATTTATTTTTTTTCCAACACACTCAAATCCATTTTATCATATACAGGTAATGAAAACAGTTGACAGAGTTTTCCTCACAGTAGAAATTCATGATGATTCACATTCATCCAATACAGAGAATAACGTTACATTGAATTTTGACCTCACCTACTCTGCTCTGACCATGGATTTTTATGGTTGATGTGAACATGGATCATGTTCCTATGTCTGTGAATTAATGTTATGGCTACTTTTAAAATGGATAAACCACTCGTAATTCCTCAGGCAGCTCAAAAAGCTTTCAATTGCTTCTAATTTTTAAAATGATTTTTTGTATCTGCCTGCATAATTTGTCACTTTAGTTGCCCAGGGAGGAGGTGCCTTCGGGAAGTTGAAGCTCATTTAGGTAGTGCATGAAAGCTAAACTTGTAGGAATTCATACATTGACTCAAAGAAATAAGAATGTTCACCTAAGGATAAGGACATGTTTTGGTGGAATAGTGCAATGGGAAAAGTGCATCTTCAGAAGTTGGAGAGCTCCAAAGTTTCCAAATAGTTCTCATTCTCATGATTTCAATTTCTTTTTTTTTTCAGGTGTAAGCCGAATCTTAAACAGCATTTATTAGAGTGTCCTGATGGACAGAGGTTCATTTTCAATATTGGTGTTATAGATTTAGAGCCCAAGCCCTTATCTTGCATTGAGAAACATGCAAGAAGAGACTTTGATGTATATAATGCATATGTAAATTGGCATTTATGTTGACCTAGGAATGTGTGGATGGTAGTTTTAGAAGGGATTAGTATTGAAGATGTGTAACAATGAATATTTACTCTTCTACGATAAATAATTAATTTAATGTTGGTTATTTATATAGTGCTAGTTAAGGCAGAGTTAAATTTAATTAATAATATCTGGTGCAACTTTGTTGATATGTTTTTTACATTCATTAATTTGATACATTTCCACAATTCTTTATTCAACAATGATTTTGGCACACTTGTCAATGATTTTTTGATGAGTTTGACCAAACACGTTTTACATAATAGAAGTGTAAGGATTATGGTGTCCAAAACATAGCTCAAAGTTGCCAAAAAATTAAAGACGGAATAAAAAAGCGTATTAAATATTAGATGGTGATGAAAAAATCCACTTTTTATTTCTTCATGACCATGTGTTCTCTTTCCATTCTCCCCTCCTAAATATTTTCCTGCCTCAAAGTCAGCCACCCTCCTGGGTGAAGGAAAGTGACCCATGTACATTGAACCAACCCTTGGTAGTCTGGGCTGAGCCCTTGTACTGTGGGTGGTTTATTGATTGGACCTAAGACGCACCACTGCAGTATTCTGCTGAAATATATCTTTAGCTTGCAGTTTTCTGGGACTATGGTTGAAAATTATATCTTAAATTTGTTATCTATGAATGCCCATCTAAATGCAACAAGTTGTACTGATGCAGCACATTCATTCAAAATAGATGGTTAATTCTTTCCTTGTGATTATCATCCATAAGTATTTAATGATAATGGGATCCTATGAATTCTATGTTCTCAGGCTCAACTTTGTGGAGGTTCATGTTTGTTTTAAATTAATATACTTTGTAACTTCCACACAATTTTTATTCGTACTACCGGTTTCAATGCTTCGGCGTCATCATCGGGTACAAAAATTTCTTCAGCACAGGGTTATATATATATGCACTCTTCTGAAAGGAATGTCGGGGTAGGGGGGGTGGTGGGATGAATGGCTAATGGGAGGGGGGGGTTAGGGGGGATAGGAGCGTGGCTGGCAGGTGAAGGTCCGTTGGCGGGGGGAGGCATGGGGGAGGTAAAAGAGAAAGGAAGTTTTTGGGTTGGGCTAAATGAGGAGGTTGGGGGAGGGTAAAAAGAGGCATGCTATAGGGGTTTTTCGGCACATTTTATTTTCTGAAGGAGATTTCCAAAATTGGGGAGTGACTTTCATATAAAATGTCGTTGACTAAATTTCCACTCTTCATGTGTGTTCTTATTTCCAATTCTTCCCATTTGTCCATTCTTCTTCCCTTTTCCGCGACGTGTAGTATTTCTGGGTTGAAGTTGCTGGAGTGGTTTTCCTCCCACAAATGTTTCGCAGAGTGCGATTGTTTTAAATTTCCCGTGCGGTGGCTGCGCTTGTGATCTCCCGCACGTGTGAGGAAGGATCTGCCTGTCTGTCCGATGTATGTGGCACTGCAGTCATTACACTTCAATTTGTATATACCACTTTTTTTTTACCATATCCACCTTGTCCTTGGTATTATTTAGGAAGGACCCAAGATTGTTATTGTTGTAGTAGGCTATCTTAAATTTGTCCCTTGGGAGGAAATTACCTATTTTTTGGGAGATGTAGCCGTAGGAGGGGAGTTTACACCAGCGATGGTTTCTGTCCGTAACTTCCCCTCGATTAATAAAGAAGTTTTCTCATTTTTGCGAGGCGTTTTTTATAAAGAATTTTCGTAATTGATGTTTCACTATAGCCATTTTTGGATGCGATCTCCTTTATTATTGACTAATCTTTTTTGTTACTATCTTTTGAAAGGGGGATGTTTAATAATCTGTTTACTATGAAGGGTAAAGTGGATAACTTTTGGTTTATGTGATGGAGTGAGTCGAAGGGGATGATATGGTCTGTGGCAGTGGTTTTTCTAAAAATTGAGAAGTTAAAGCCTGTTTTGAGACTGTAATGTCCAAGAAGTTGAGTTTCATGTTGGATTCCTTTTCGCATGTGAACTTTAAATTGTGGTCGTGTGAGTTTAAAGTGTTCAAAAATCTGTCTATCGGTTCCTGTCCATGTAGCAAAAATATCGTCGACATATCTAAACCAACAAAACAAATTTTTGTTGTCTATTGATTCACTATTGAAAAACTTTTCCTCAAAATCGTTCATGAATAAGTTGGCAAGGAGCGGTGATAAAGGGCATTCCATTGCTAAGCCTTCATTTTGTTGACAGAAATCACCATTGAATTAGAAATAGTTTTGATGCACACACACTTTTAGAAGTTTCACAAAATACTTGATGAACTGTAGGTCTGCCCCTGTGTTCTTGAGAACCTCTTCGGCCACGCCCACTGCTCTGGATACCGAGATGCTTGTTAAAAGGTTGGAGACATCAAAGGATACAAGGATGTGGTGTGGTGGTGGAGGGAGGAACCTCCTCATTTAGCCCAACCCAAAAACTTCCTTTCTCTTTTACCTCCCCCATGCCACCTCCCCCCGCCAATGGACCTTCACCTGCCAGCCACGCTCCTATCCCCCCTAACCCCCCCTCCCATTGGGCCGGCCCCGGTGGCGGCGGGGTAACGTCCTCGTCTACCAACTGAGAGGTCACGGGTTCGATTCCCGTCGGGGTGGATTTTTCTCCATCCAGGGCTTGGCTGTATGTAATTGTCTTCAATGTAATGTGTGTAATGTAAGGGTTAGGTGGAAGAAGGGACTATTAAGTCTCAACCTCGCCCAATTAAGTCGAAAATAAATAAATAAGTAAATAAATTAGCCATTCACCCCACCACCCCCCTCCCCTGACATTCCTTTCAGAAGAGTGCATGTATATGTAACCCTGTGCTGGAGAAATTTTTGCACCTGATGATGATGCCGAAGTGTTTGAAACCGGTAGTACGAATAAAAATTGTGTGGAAGTTACAAAGTATATTCATTTAAAACGATGGGATCCTATGTTAGAAATATGAAGGTTGCTTATGGCAGTAGAATCAAAGTCGAGGGGCAGTAAAAGAAAATGGAACTCGGAGCATTATCCTATTGTGGCCAATTTTTTTTGTTATGACTAAAACGAACTCTTTTAATATAAAAATTATTTTTATATATTTTTTGAATTTTTACATGTATTTATTACATTGAATTTTGTGTGCAAATTATGTTGCCCTTGGGCACTTGCAGTATTGAATTTGAATGTAAGAGAATAAATAGCAGGACACATCTCTCTTTTTTGTCTTTTATTTTTGTGACATCACTTGTAACTATGATTACACAGGCCTACAAAAAAATTTTTTTTTGGTGCCGGGAATCTTTGTGTTGATTTTAACTATATTTGTAGAGCTGAATCCAAATATGTAATCCGTTTTTATTTAACAGCTCTACGTTTTTAGATGTGGCACATCTTACGATTAGTTGTTTTAATATTTGATATATTCCGGAAAATAATTTTCAAAGTTAAATAAATCTATAAGTATACATGGGAATATATGGTAAAAGAAAATAGGAAAAATTATACAGACTTTGTGAAACGTAATTTTCAAATAATTATTTGAAAAATATGTTTACTCGAAATTTTAGAAATATTTTTCCCTAAAATATTTGAAATTTGTGTGTTATGTGAAAAAATCGTTTCTTAAATTCACATAAAAATGTATGAATCTGTACATTTTTTTCATCACAGCTGTACCTACATAAATGTATTGTGGAATTAGTTCACTTAAAATGGTATTTGAGGAAGCACTCAGTGAAGGGAAACTTTACATTTTTTCAGATAGATACACTGTTCTTTTAAATTTCACGAAAAATGTAAATTTTAATTATTCTTTTATTATCATGCAATCTAAGCGCGCTCTTTGATATTTTTGATGACAATTTATTTGGAGCCCCATCCAGCAGCCCAGCGTTCCAAAATGCCCCTCTAGTAGCAATCCTTAAGTACATAATTAACTTGCAAAAATTGGCCCTCATCACTTTTTGCTCTGATATGTGGCTAAAAATGTATCCAAGAGGTCAGAACCTCCAATAAACCTAGTTAAATTGATAGACAGTGTAATATGTGCACTAATTACTTTTTTCTTTGCATTTATTTGTTTTCCCCTCTAATGCAGTTTGTGATAATTCTAATGACTGCATTGTTGTTCCAGCAGGTACTGAGAAATCTCCGTTAGTTACTTTCTCAGTAGATCACCTAGTCTTTTTTCTCAAATGCCTTCTTCTCTGCTGCCACACAGACCTCTCTACATTTTCACTTATTATGCCTGTCCCTTCAGATCCTTTCTCATATACTCTATAGAGCTGCATTTCTATGTCAACTTTTCCCTTGAATAACCTTCAGCTTCCCGAAGATGTCATGTGGGATTCCTGATAACGTCCTCATTAGCTGTGTCAGATTCTTCATTAGAACCCTGTATTGGTCCCTTTGTTCCAGTGGAGCAAGGTTCTAGCTAGTTGTCTAGTTAGTGCTTTCTTTAACGGAGAGATTGTATCATTTGCTGATAATCTTTTTTGTGCCCTGAAAATGTTTTCAGGAATCATGCTTCAACATTGTTGTACACATGTTTGAAACTAAACTCTGTCTGTTACTTAGTGTAAGTAATTTCATAATTGGTTGAAAATCTTAATGGGGAAAGATAGATATAGTATTAGATGGGAGCCTGGACGTGCTTATAGATTTAATTGAGTGGTCATAAATGAAACAGTTTAATGTGTAGGAATTCTTCGAGCTATTTTTTGAACGAGGGGTGGTTATAAAAAGAGAATGTGTCCATCAGAAACTGAAACAGAGTCAAAAGTTTGCCATTCAAGAAATAAGGGTAATTATGATGAAATGAAATAATATTTTGAGAAGAGTGATGTATGGACTTGCCATTTCAAAAAGATTAAATCAGATAATATTCTTGCATATGGGGAGAGAGACTCTTTCCAGCAGTGTCATGTCCGATCACAACTGGAAAAGTTGAGACCTTTAGTTAGGAAAAGGCTCAGGATAATGTTATTTCTCTTCATACACTTTCTACAAAAACTCTAGTTAGAAAAAAGGATGTTCCTTAAAAATACCTTAAGCTTACATCCTGTTAGGAGTATGAGTATTTTGTGGACCATGCAACAATAATCTCTTTGTTTTAATTGAATTTCCATTAAATGGAAATGCAGGATTGGTAAACTATGTTACCAGCAGTTGAAAGATAGCATGAGACCACAGATGGTATGTGCATAAATGATCACTTTGAGTATGAATGTGCGGCCCTGATATGCGAGACTAGTCATCATAAGAGTAGTACTTGCTAGTACTTGTAGTAAGTAGCTAGCCTAGTACTTGCTCGTAGGGAACCCCTATGCAAGAAATGGTTGGCAATGGTGGTCTAGGATGAGATGTAATATTTAAAGTAAAGGTGCATCATGATGGGTGATAGCAATGCTCTTGTACCAATAATAGAATTATAGCAAGGACTGATGACAGAGTATTATTTACGTTAATCTCAGATGCATATTATGGATGAAATGGGTTGTTTTTTTCAGACACTTATGATTTATTGTAGACCTAATTTTAGTAAAAAAATTGACTATATTTATTTTTATATGTTTATTTAGCATTTCAATGGAATCTTTTTACACTTATGGGTTCTAATGTGCAAGGGCACACAAGATAAAGGGGAGAGTATAATATGTTCCATGGGGTTACATTGGTTAAAACCGTAGATAATATAGATTTTGCCTAATCTGGACAATTTCTGATCCCAAACAATAGATTAGTGAGGGTTTGTCTTCATTTACCACTTCCTTTTCTTTTATTGAATAATGAGTTGACATTAAGGCTGATGCACCTTACACAAAACTCTTTTACATGATTTCTCCATGGTCAATTAAATATGAAAAGTATGGAAGAATACAAATAGTTTCAATAATTAATCCTATTTTATGTAAAATATGTAGACCCCACATGAATAAATGCTACTTGACTATTAGAACAGCTGCCAAAATGTAGTCCTATAGTATTTCTCTGTGTGATCTCATGCAATGAAGTGATGAAAAAAGCATGAGAGCTTACTCTGGAAGTTCAAACCATGAAGTTGATAAATTTTCTGTGATTTTATTTTAGTCCCGTGGTGAAAAGTTTTTCCTTTTAGCTTCATGGCAATCAAGTCTAACCAATACCGATTTTTTGTACAGGGGGCCTTCAATAGGAGTCCAAGGTACTTAAAATTCTTGGTACATTGTGCCAAACCATGAGTCTGTCTGCCTCATGCAGACAGGTAACGAGCTCCTTGGTGTAAGTATGGAGGTTATACATCCAACATCCGTCCAGGTTTGACATTGCTTAACTTATGTGACCATATGAGAACCAATGTGGCTAGTTCCGTAGCCAGACCTTGAAAAGTTATGCACCATTTGCTTCCCGTTTGCTTTGAAAAGGGTTTTCCATTGTAACATATCTCTTAAAAAGCCTATCCAGGATATGGAGGATTTATGATTTACTTAATTGTAGTCATGGCCCTTCAAGCAATGTCTTCCTTATAACAATCCTAGATGCAAGCAGTGGATATATATTTTTCCAAGAATACTTAAAGGTGTTGATGCAAATCAAGGTCATCAGTTCTTCATCTTTATAACTCATAATCAGGAAATATGCATCATATTGACATTAGGTACAATTTTAATGTCCTTCCTTTAGGCACAAAATAGTTCCCATGTTGCACGCATATCAAAACATTTTCTGTTGGCAAAATTTTAGCCTAGATGGTGAAAATATATTTGATGATAAGAGTCAATCTTCATTATAGTGTGATGGAAAAAACCGAAGTCCAATACATATTAAAGGGATTACTCATTCCAGTCGACTTGTTAGGATATTCCTCATTTTGTATTTTCCCTACTACCTGCCCATTCCTTCATGTTATCTCAACTCTCGTAATTAATTATGGCTTGCAAGTTGTCATTATTTTGTGCACATTCAAAAAAACCTACAAAATTTGCCCTTGCATAATTAGACAACTCAACAGTATAATTAATGAAAAATGTATTAAAAATCCCAGTCAGGGAAAGTTATTACTGCTTAAATGTCCCTAAGTATGAGGCAATGTTGCTTTTTTCTGGGTTAGGAACTCACATTAACCTGATAAAATCTGCCAGCCAGATTCCTCTTATCATAAATGCTACAAATTGGTCCTTAAAATTCTTCTTTTCATGTTCTTTCCCTAAATGTTTCAGTAGTTCTGCTGAGGAGTTATCCATCCCATGACCTTTCTTGATTTCCATTCCTCGGTTGCTCTTTCTATCTCACTATCAAGTATGAGGTGTGTTCAAAAAATAATGGGAATACTAATTTTTTGGACAATAATATTTATTTATCCTCCCTCTGAGGCACCGCCTTTTCGAAGGCACCTTCAGTGCCGGGCGGGGAGGATTGCGTGCGGTGAGGATGTCAAGAGCTATGCCGGCGGTAGCATGGCTACTGGTAGGGCCTCCCTTGCCGGACAGGTCTTGACTGAACTGCCAGACTAAGTGTGCCTCACATGATAGGGTAGAGAGGGCTCTTTATTTGTAGAGAAACAAGCCTTTCTAAGGGAGGAAACCCTGAATATAAATCCTGACCCTCCAAGTTGGGGGTTAGGCGTAGGGCTAGCAACCCTACCCTTTAAAAAATTCACTTGCTATGAAACCTCTAAATGTGCCTCACTCCCCACTCGCACCTGAGCAGTCTGAGACATGTACAGGTTGCGGATCAGTCTCCTGTCCCTCCAATCCATTCCTATTTTCTGCAATACACGCATTAATTCTTCCCGATTCTCTCTATCAAACGGTTTTTCGAAATCAACGAAACAGGCAAATACCTCCTCATTGTATTCTATATTCCTCTCGATTAGTGATCTCATTGTTACATTGACATCACGTGTACCTCTCCCCTTCCTAAACCCAAACTGATCATCCCCTAAGTAATACGTTGCCCTACTCTCTATCCTTTTGTTGATGATCCTGAGAATAACTTTTCGCTGCATGGGATATCAAACTTGTTGTTCTGTAATCCTCACATGATGTAGCCTTTACCTTTTCGGAATAGGAAATAACACTGATCTCACAAGGTCTGCCAGCCAGATTCCTTCCTCATAGATACTACGAATCAGTCCATATACAGTCTTCTTCCCACATATTCCTAAACATTTCAATAGTCCCGCAGGAATGTTGTCTACCCCCATGGCCTTATTTGCTTTTATCTCCTTTAATGCTCTTTCTATTTCATCAAGTATGCCTGGACCTAAGCTATCTTCTTCTACGTCATGTTCCTTTTCTATGTCTAACCTTGTCGGCCTAAGTTCTCTACCATAGTGTTTCTGTATATTCTTTCCATCTCTCTTGGATTTTTTCTGGTTCAAATATTATCTTACCCCACTTTTCCTTAATTGTTAGCACAAATCTTGCCTTCTTATTTCCCAATAATAACTTAACCTTACTGTATAGCGCACCAATTTCACCCTTCCTCGGTAAACTTTCGATATCCTCGAATTGCATTTTCCAGCATTCTTCTTTTGCTTTATTTTTGGCTCAATTTATTGTTTATCTCTTTGTACTTCATTTTGCCTAACTCTGTGTTTACATTCTTTCATCGTCTTCTCTCATTCATCTTTGCAATCATCTCATCCGTGACCCATGGTTTACTGAATGTAGCATATAAAATTTTCACCACTCTTCTCCTAAAATGCATAAGCACCTATTCTGAAGACATACTGGAAGAATATCAGTGTGGCTTTAGAGCTGGTAGAAGTACCATTGACCAGATATCCTCGGTAAGACAAACAATGGAGAAATGCTATGAATATAATGTTGACTTGCATATATTCTTCATTGACTTCAAACAAGCCTTCGACAGCATGAACAGGAAAGAGATAATACGTGTGTTGAGAGATTATGATATTCCAAGGAAGCTGATTAGACTGGTTCAATTGACATTGCATGAATCACAATGTAAAGCCTTTATCAGGGGTAGAGCAAGTAGAGCATTTAAGATGACCCCGGGGGTAAGACAAGGAGATGCTCTCTCAGCCACGTTATTCAACCTGGCCCTACGTAATGCAATGAAAGAATTGAAACTAAGAGGGACCATAGTGCATAAATCCCAACAAGGATTCGCATATGCAGATGATATAGCACTAATTGCAGGAAATGTGAATGACCTAAAAGAAATGTTTAACATTTTAGAAAACACTGGTAAAGAAGTGGGGCTGAAGGTTAGTGAAGAGAAGACCAAATACTTGAAAATGTCAGCTCATCAGAACAAGCGGCACCTACAAAACATAATAATTGGGAATTATGAGTTTGAGGGTGTCAAGGAATTTACCTATCTAGGAGTCAGACTTGACAATGAAAATAAGATATCCACGGAGATCAACCAAAGGGTAACGGAAGGTAACAGGGCATACTTTGCAAATGTAACAATCCTCAAGTCAATGTTACTATCAAGGAACACAAAAATGAAGATCTATAAAACGCTTATTAGACCCGTGGTAACTTATGGAGCTGAAACATGGACATTAACAAGTCAAAATGAGGAAACACTTAGAAAATTCGAAAGAAAAATGTTAAGGAGAATGTATGGCCCAATTAGAGATGGAGAATTAGAATGAACATGGAGATAAATGAATTACTAGAAGGGAAGGACATAGTTAGATTTGCCAAGTCACTGCGGCTGGCGTGGTTGGGGCATGTAGAAAGGATGGAAAATGACAGAATGCCCAAACTGATACTTAATAGCAAGATAGAAGGAGTCAGAGGAAAAGATAGACTAAGGAAAAGATGGCTACAGGATGTGGAGGATGACTTGAAGGCAATGGGAGTTACAAGATGGAAGGAAAAAGCAAGAACAAGAACTGAATGGAGGCATAGAGGAAGCCAAGGCCCACACTGGGCTGTAGACCTGCAGATGATGATATATATATATATATATATATATATATATATATATATATATATATATATATATATATATATATATATATAAAGATATTTGTATAATTAATTGGAACAATTAATGGTCAACAATTTATATAGTTAATTGGAAAAATGCATGCATTAGAAAATGTTAAAAGTTTAATTTTTTTATTTGGTTCAATTTTACAATTCAGTTAGAACGCCCTTGTGTACCTCATCATGTTCTTAGTGCAGTGGTAGATACCATTCATACTTGTGTGTTGGTCAATGCTGAAATACAAAATTTTAGTGCAAAAAATCGAGTCCATATGTATGCAAGATAAATATGAATAGAAAGTTGAAAAAAGATATAATTTGAAATGTGAGATCAACATCTAGAAGGTCAAATTCTGAAATTAACTGCCATTTACGAAATTTAATAATAGTATCATAGTTATGACTTTTCTCACCACAAAAACTAGTGTAACTATTGCTTCCTCAATGATGCAGTACAGTGGTACAAGCAGACATTTTAGCAGTATTAATCACACTGATTATGAATATATGTAGTAATATCTGCTCAGCATTTCTTAAACCAAATCCATGAGAAGGAATGCGAAAAGTCCACTGATGTGGTGATGGCTGGTTTTAGGGCATCTTTCGAGTGCACGAGAACGTTATTATAAGCTCTGACAATTGGTTTAATCACGTCAGCTATTACGAAGGACCAAATGAAATTTCGGCATAGGCCAAAATTTAACTTAAGCTCGATGGAGTCATAGTAAAAATATGGTCGATCTGTTGGGCGCACTCAATTCAATGTTGTATCGGACTCAAAGAGGCGGGTGGAAATGGGTGAAGGTCATGAGTCACGTCTAGCGACAGCCCTTGCCGTTTTCCAGTGTGTTGGTGCAATTATTAGCTAGTGCCGAACATGGAATGGCATCAATATACTGTATCCGGGTGTGGGCGAGGTATGCTTCTACATCAGCTGTCAAAGTTATGACAATTGAGGGAAACTACCTCTCTAACTGGGATAACCACAGCGTTGGTTTTCGGAAAAAATGGGGGAACTCACATCCACACTCGGTTGGCTCAATCTGGTAGCTATATTGAGTCAGGAAAAATCCAAAAGGTTACATATTAGTTAACACAAATTAATCCTCGAAGGATAAACAATCAGCATACATGTATTGCAAAATGAACACGGCAAAAACAAAATCCTTCACGGGACTCGGAAACAAGGCATTTTACAAGGAGCCCGCAATATTTTGAGAAAAGTAGTCCAACTAGAACAAATAAGACCATAGTTCCCTCGAAGCATTCCCCTTGGGGCCTCACGAACTATTGTCAGCGTCTCCTCCACCTTTCAAAACCATCGGCGGAGTCCAAATTGGATATGATATCAGTTACCTCCTCGCATTCTCCTGCCTCCTAATGCTATTTGGAAAAGGTGTCAAAAATCAGCCACGTGAATCAAAAATTGCGATAGCTATCCATGTGTACTTTACTAACCTGGTAATAATGATCGCTGTTGTCGTGGTGGTGTTAAACGTTGATCTAGTGCCTAACAAACTGTGTTTTCCGTGAAGGTCTTGAAATGAAATGCTATAAGTCGTTTAATGGTTGAGAATCTTTTTGTGCAATCCTTATGTCAGTCCTTAGAAAGGCTAATATCAGCAGATTATGCGTGATCGATTACATGCAGATCGTGTGCAACTGCGTAATGCTACCTGAGCCACCATGTAGTTCACACTTTAAAAACTTGTTGCATCCTTAAGCCGCAAAGAGGTGGGCAATGAATGCCCTGATAAACCATAAACAAATAAATACTGCCGCCGTTCAAATTGAAAATACTTCGTGATCTTCGAGTCCATCAAATCGAGGAAATAAAGTAGAGGCCCCTCTGATTAGATTGTTTCAGGATGGAGGCTGACGAAATATAAGTAAATACATGACCTTAAGAAAATAAACGTATAAAGTTAAATACTAAGCCCGTCCAACAGCGTGTTAACGCTAGTTATAATTTAAGAACACTCGTTAATTCATCATCATATTCAACTCGTTAAGATGCGCTAAATAAGAGGCTAAAACCTATTGAAGATTTGGTCCGGCATTCATATAGCACATATAAGTCCACTTGTTCTTTTCGTGTAACGGACAAAGCCCAATCTATCGACTGATGGCGGAAAATTCTACATAGGATCACTAAATAAAGGGGGCTTCGATGCTGGTGAAATGTGTCAGCCCAAACCCTCGAAGTCTGCTCTAAAGCTTCGGATGGATCCAGTCACGCGTGCGAGAGATGACGAGGGATGCCACCCAATCATACTGGTGACAGGACTCCTAGTATCCGCCCCTCTTTCTTTCACGCGTGCGGTTCTACACGTACTCACTTCCTTACACGCGAATGAAGAAGGAGTTAATTTCGTCTCGATGCGTGCATACGTGTATATTTTAACCTAAAAGGTGCGTGTTTATTGACCTCATGCGGAGATCGCCAAAAGAACATCATGACAAATACATCCCGTTAGCGGATAATATATTTTCATATTCTTCGAAGAATGAACTCCGACTGCAAGGCGCCTCATGGGTCCGTAGCCACACGCGACATCAACATCTGCATAAGATCCTGCAAGCCATCACCAGGTTGTTTCGGAGGGGCATTATGCGACCATCCAGGGTATTTGGTGATTTTATCATGCAGGGCTGTGGCGTAAATTTTTTTTCCAAGTTAGTTCTATTAGTTCACCGTGTTCTGTCCGACAGTCGTGGTCACCAGCTAGGTCAAATATCCTACTTATCCTGCTTGAATGGAACTTTTTTAAGAAAAAGTATCACAAGGTAAATTACCTTTTTAGAGAGGCATGGGAAAAACTGGAGGTATGAATGGAATTCGGAGGGGAGTTCGTAAAATCAGTTAGTTTATTTAATGATCAAGCATTAGTTTGTCAGTCAGCCAAGTGGTTGCAATCTTTGCTGAGTGAATTGGAAATTCAGAGCGATAGATATGGGATGAGAGTCAATATTAATGAAACAAAGGTTATGCGATTTTCCAGAAAGAAAAAGGCTAAGCTAAGCATTAAAATAGGAGGGGGAAAATAGAGCAGGTACAAAAGTTAACGTATCTCGGAAGTGTTTTGGACCAACAGGGTCAAAGTAGTAGGGACGTAAGGAGAGGAATTGCGCTTGGTAAGGAGGCTTTCTCAAGGAGGAGGGAGTTGATGATACGAACTTTGAGGAAGGAAAACAAATGAGGAAGTACTAGGTATGGTGGGTGAGGAGAGGGGTTAGTTGAGAGAAATCCTATGGAGGCAGGGAAAATGGATGAAAGGTGTATTGAGCGGTAGTGGAATGTTGAAGGAGGTAATAGAGGGAAAAATGTTGGGCAAGCGAGGAAAGGGCAGGAACAGGATAGGGATGTTGGACGGGATGAATGGAGGAAAGAAGTACACAGAGATGAAGAGAGACCTGATGTGGAGTACGTTGCTGGATTGTATTTTGTTAGAAGTCACCAAATTTTTATTTGGTAGTTGTGCCCATCCATAAACCTACCTTAACCGGTAGATTACCTTATAAGATTCTGTTAATTGTTCGAGTCCCTGAGTAGACGTGAGAAACACGGAAACTGAAATTCCTGAAAGGAATTGGTTAATTGTACGTCTCGCATCCATAGGATGGCATTAAACTTGACTGCATATGATATCTGTGTCGAGGACAAATTTATTTATGTAGACAACAAATTTCAAAACGTTTATTTTATTAACTTACATAATAAATAAAAACCCATTAAGGTAAAATGGACACAAGTACCAAATAAATATTTATTTACTCCTAGCAAAACACAATCTTCCCATCCAACATCCCTATCCTGTTCCTGCACTTTCCTCGTTTGCCTAACACCCTCCCCTCTAAAGCTAACAGTTAACAGCTAAAGAGAGAACTGCACGAATGGTACGCTTAGAGGGATTCCATCTCCCACTACCTGTATCTCTTATTCACTGAGTTAACCAGATCCCTGCATTGGGCGGAATGGTCAATCTTTGACGATAGTGTTCGTCAGAGAGCAAGTGAAGTCGCGTTCAATAAAAGGACTACCTTGGGTAAAAAAATCGATACTTTAACCAAAAATATCGATACTTTAACCAAAAACATGGAAGCCAAGTCCGAACTGCCCCCTCAGGCCATTAAATCAACGAGAGAGTCATGAATCTCTCTAACCACTCCTTCCAGCCCGGAGAAAGGAATCTTCTCCAGAAAGACTTCATGTACTTTCCCAACGCCCGAATAACCACTAAGGACCTAAAAAATCTCACCGTAGATTGTGATTTGGCCCTCGGTAAAGGAAACGCAGGATTGAAAGAGCTCATTTTAAGGGAAATAGTTAAATACAAGAATTCCAACAGGAAGATAAGTTCACGAGGAATCCTCTGTTAAAAAATGTGACGACTTCATTTCGTCTAATAAAATAGCCAGCTTTTCGCGTGATCCCACTGCAGAGCACCAGAGATGTGTCAAGACTTCCTTGGCCAGATGTGAAGTGCTGTTTAAGTCAAGCGATATTACCAAACTGGTGAAAATGAATCCCAAATCTCCCAGATTCTTTGGTCTCCCGAAAACACGCAAGAGTGACATCCCTATCCGACCTGCGGTGTCCAGTGTCTCCGCGCTAGCTCACCTTCTTGCCCACAAGTTAAACAGCCTACTCAGGCAACTTACTCTTTTTTCCTCAAAATACGGGATTAAGAACTCATACGAACTGGCGTGCAGGTTGTCGAATATGGTTTTACCGTCGAAGTGTATTATGGTGTCCTTCGACGTTTCCAATTTGTACACTAGCATCCCCAGGATGAAAGCTGTTGAACTTGCCGAGATAGCCTTTTATGGACTATTATCAACTATCTCGTATTTTAAAGAATAACGAATTATATGATTCAAAGTGATATCACTACTTTTATGCCAGAAAATTGATTTTGGTTTTCCCATTTCTTAGTTATGATTATTAAATGAAGGTAATTTTCTTGTGAACCTTTTTCAGTAATCTTATTAAAGTCGGTTTTAAAATTGGGGATAACAATTGGCATTTGGCATACCGCGAGAAATGGTATATGGAAATCGAATATTCACAGAAGGAACTGGCCGTTTGTAGGAAGGTATGTACGAGTCTCGTATCTGTAGGAAGCAGCTCTGAGACAAAACTACGGCTATAATCTACTGTAACGGTCATTCACATTATGTATGAAAGCCAGAAATATTTGTCGAGGTAGCACCATTTTGGTTGTTCATATTTAGGTTTAAATACATTTCATACGGTCAGTAACCCACCAGACCACTTGGGTAATGGGTGGCATTAAAGAACACCTCACCCTAAGCACTCTACACTGTGCTAAGTCACACACTAACAGAAACTGAGTACCAACTAGATTATATTCCGACATACATTTACAAATAGCCTTAACCAATTGCACAGTTATCTGGCTTCAAATAAAGTTTCGGATTATGAAATTGCTATGAAATACAATTATACAACTTCAGAATTCAAAAGAATTAGGAGGTCCATGAAAGTAGAACACATACGAATATTGAAGCTGTTATCGAGCAATGATGAAGAAAAACTCAATATATTTTTAAATTACCACTGAGATACCCCCGAGCATTTTGATTATATTGAAAAACGTCAGCCTTTACAAGGATTCGAACGGAATCTGTCAGGGTGGGAAGCCAGTACTTAAGCAATCGCAACCTCCCAATCCCCCATTTATCTTGAAATACCTTTATAGTTTGCGATACGCAAAGGTCTCAGTCGTAAATTTCCATTGATTCCATTTAATCATCTGCCGTTAACCATATAGAAAAGAATATAATAGAATTTTTTCCCAACAGGGAAGACCCACTTTTAGCAAGTTAATCGGTATTAATGGAAGGTACATTCAATTTTCCGATGATTCTCTAGCAGGGTGATTTCAGCGAGAAATTCTCCCCGTTTTTTATAGACACACCTAATGCCCATGGGTAAGCGGTCGTCATATACGTACGTCTCTGAAAGCCGGCAACAGACGGCGCAGTGGACTCGAACATCTTTATTACCGTTAAAATGTTAAGCCAACATACATGTTCTATCCGAATGAACAAATAATATATTAATTTGGTCGACATCCACGCTATCAAGGTGCACAAATATTTAGTATAAAATTTTATTTTAAATGAGTTTAACATTTTTGTGTTAACATTAAATTAAGTCCTACCATTTTTCATTTGTCACTACCATTCAAAACAAATTATAGGTCACTGTTAAAATCATAACCAATATCCTTTAACTCGATATCTCCGGTTTATTTTGAAATTTTCATTATACAAGATTAATTGGTCTGGTGCTGTCACTCACATGCTTCATATTTCCTCTCCGTCAACCCAGTATATCCAGTAGTAAGTCTACTCCATTGACTCTCTCCACCTCATAAATATATTCTTTGCCCTAAGTATCCTCGTTTGTATCTGCGGGGCGACGTGCACGTTGCATCCTTGTTAGCACCGAAGGCTGCGTGCTGCCTCTATCGCCACCCCTTGACCTCAACCCTGATGATACACATTTATAAGGGCTTTTCGTGATTTATATCGCACCGAAATATGTGGCGGGAAGGGTCCAGCAAGGCGTGGCATGCGGCGAGGAGGGAATTCGCACGGCGCGCCATGCGATCTGCGACGCCATGCCTTTCCGCAGAAGGCACTCGAATATATCACGGTGAGCGAAGCACAATGCGGCCCTCCTTCAAGGCTCCGGCGAGGGCCAATAGTAAGCGGTGCCTCCGAAGCATTAGACCCAAATCACACCGTTCCGCTTTTAAATGCTCTCGTTCATTTAGCCATTAAATTATTGAATGTGCTTTAGTTCATAAACCATTTCCTGGTGAATTTTTTTCTTATTCTTTACTCTATTTCAAATTAAAAACTCTTTCATTTTCAACAATTACAAAAATCTCTAGGTCTCTCCATTATACTTCAAAATGTTTTGCCTAAGATATGTGCACGATTAAATAATAAGTTGTGATTTTTTTAGGGAATGGGAGCAAGATTTAATCCTACTTGGTCGTGAAATGTTTTAGCTGGTACTCAAGTGCATAATGAGAAGACATCATATTTACATATAATTAGAGCTGATTGAGGAGATCAGAGGAGGAAAGGGCCACATGGCTATGTGATTATAACCATCTAGATCCAAACATTAAAGGTCGGACAAACTTTTGTATGTCGTGGTTCGTAGGAACGTATTTTCATTAAGTGCTCAATTAAAACGAGTTGTAAAAAAACATTTGAAACGCCTAAGACTGAGTGCTTCATTGCGTGATAAATAAAAAAAATCTGTGTGCTTAGTCTACGTAATTTAATAGCCGGCCTAGGCGACGGTAAAATGAGAATGATTTTTTATCGTTACCATTCGACTCTGTGATCCACCTTTTCGTACTGAATGTGACCTCGTTGCCTTACTCTCAGAATTGCAGATGTGGATGAAGGAGTAACGATTGGAGGAATAAGGAAGAAAGGTAAGCCGGTTGGAGAGGAGCTCTCGAAAGGAAGCATACGGCCAAAGAAGGTTTGGCGTTTCCTTTATTTCTTGAGTGGGTAAAGCGTGGGAGTTGTTCGTGTGAGTGGTGGCGTGAAAGGTAGCGGGAAATCGCTCATTGGACACTGCGAGTGATCAATGTCACCCTGTGAGGATTAAAAAACTCTACCGCAGCTCCAGCCTTTCGGAGCAGTGGTCTCCGTGCTCAGGAAATGGTGGCCTGTACACCAAGAAATTGGTGAGTGTTTTGGATGGGTTAAGTTTGGGTGTTTGGATGTTGTTGAGGGTTTTTCATGGGAAAGGGGGGGAAGTGATGGGGCACCCGTACACATTAGTTGTAAACCCGTCATTAAGTGGAAGTATTCGTATATAATTTTCATAGAAAGATGGAAGGAAACGAAAACGAGCAAACAGAGTGGGGAGACGGAATATGGTTGTTTGCAAACCGAGATCTTCAAAATATATCTTTTAAAGCTTCAAAAATTATTCTATCAGTTCAACGAAACTTCTCATCTCGCCTCATGTTCATCGTTATGGTTTTATAAACCCTTTCCTTATTATCACTTTCCTTACTTTTTTTTTTCAAGATGGCTGACAGTGAAAATTGTGCTACGTGTCGGAAGCGAGTTGAATTGAATGCACAGCATATTATTTGCAGTAAGTGCCGTACTAAAGTACACAAAAAGTGCTCAAATCTGAGAGACAACACCTTTAAGGTACTCATTGCGGACTCTGACGCCGATTGGTTTTGTTCTCAGTGCAACCCAAAGTCAGCTGCCAACGTGGCTGAGATAAGTATCGCGATGGTGGGTGAACTTAAAAATTTGGTGATGGAACTAAAGAAGGAAATTGAAGATCTGAAACAGAGTCATTCGCAATCATCAGCAAGCCTCGGCGAGCCGGTTGCAATGGAGTCAATCGTTTCAGAAATCAATGATAGGAAAATTAGGGCCAGAAACGTTATACTGTTCGGTGTTGAGGAGTCATCTGACACGGATGTAAACAGCAATATTGACTTGGATAAGGTCAAGGAGATTATCAAGGAAGTGTCCAACAAGTCTTACAAAGTGTCTCGTGTTATTAGACTGGGAAAACCCAAGTTGATCAAAGGCAAGAGACCCTTGAAGGTAATTTTTACCCATAAGCCTGACGCGTCCGATTTCTTTTTCGACTTCATTAAAGCAAAAAATTCGTCACAATCTACCAACGACTTATCCATCGCAAAGGATCGGACCTACATGGAACGGCAGTACTACAAGAAATTAAAAGGTGAAATGGTTGCAAGAATTGAGAAAGGTGAAAAAGATCTAGTGATTAAATATTTTAATGATGTTCCAAAAATTGTTAGTAAGGCACAGCGAAAAAACTAAATAAGGGGCAATTATCGTGCTATTACCAAAATGTGAGAGGAATCCGTTCTAAGTTTAAAGAATTACAACTAGGAGTGTATAATCTTGATCACGATGTTCTTGTATTCACTGAAACAAATTTGTGTTGTGATATTTCTGACGAAGAACTTGGGTTGCCAACTTACTCCATTTTTAGGATGGATCGTGATGCGAACACCAGCAATAAGAAATGTGGCGGGGGAGTGTTAATAGCAGTGAGGAAAATATTTCCGTCATCTCGAGTTTCGTCTTATGTTAATAATGTGGAACATGTTTTTGTGAAAATCAGCATTGGTAAATCGTTTGTTTTGGTTGGTGCAGCATACTTTCCCCCAAAATCATCTTGTGATCTGTACTTAGCCTTCAGTGAGTCAGTGGAAGAGATCGCGAGTGTACATTCTAATTCATCTTTAATGGTCATATTTGGTGATTTTAACCTGCCGGGCGCGAATTGGGAGGATAATTCTTTCTCCGCTAATAGTGTGGTGCAACCTGCTGCTCAGGTTTTAAGTGACCTTTGTATGTTCCTACAGCTGAAGCAGATAAACAAAATATTCAACTCCAATAATGACCTTCTCGATCTCGTTTTCTCATCGACTGATGAACACGAAGTTTGCGAGCCTGTAGATGTTTTATTCCCAATCGAGTGTTATCATCCAGCTTTATGTTATACTTTGAATGTTTCTAGTGATTATGAATGTCTGGCACCTTCGCCTGAAATGTTAGACCTTAGGAACTGTGATATTATGAGTTTACACAATGATTTATGTGAGGTAAGCTGGGATTTATTGTGGATGGGTTGTGATGTGGATGAGAGTTTTCGCCGGTTTATTGAACAATTAAACGAACTCATTTCACGATGGACTCCAATGAAGAAGTTGAATCATCGTAATTATCCAGCTTGGTTTACCATAGAGATCATTAGAATGGTGGATACCAAAAGGAAATTACATAAACAATATAAGATATCTAAATCTAGCAGTGCTTACCTGGAATTTAGCAATGTCAGAAGCGTTTGCAAGAGAGAGATCAAAAAGTGCCATTATAATTATATAATGAAGGTGCAAGAATCTATTCCACACAATATTAAGTTTTTTTGGAACTATGTAAACTCTGTAAGAAAGTCTAACAACCTTCCAGCTAATATGCATTTTTTGACAACTGAGGGAAACAGCACCAAGGAAATTGTTAATTTATTTGCCAACTATTTTGCTGGAGTTTATAAACCCTTGTCTCACACTACACCTACATACTCTTTTGACTGCCCTTCCTCAATCTTACCCTCAATTACTCTGACGTCACAAGAGGTGTTTGATATGCTTAATGCACTCGATGTGAACAAGGGCCCTGGACCAGATGGTATTCCACCGTCTGTTTTACGATATTGTTGTGATATCCTTGTCGAACCCCTTACCTTTTTATTCAATTTTTCCTTGTGTCAGGGTATCTTTCCTGGTATACTAAAATTCAGTCATGTAGTTCCTATTTTTAAATCAGGTGTCAAAGAAGATGTAATGAACTATAGACCTATTTCTATACAATCATGCATTGCTAAAGTATTTGAGCGTCTTGTTCTGAACCATGTTAGTCCTATCTTTAAATCTGTTATTCTGAATGAGCAACATGGTTTTTATGCTGGTCGATCCACCACCACTAATTTGATTTCCTTTCAGAATTATGTTTTAAAGGCATTTAATGTTGGTTTGCAAGTCGATGCCATATACATGGATTTTAGCAAGGCCTTTGATACAGTTAGTATTAATCATCTTATTAGTAAACTCTTTGCTTATGGTATCTCTGGTAGATTGTTAAAATGGTTTGATTGCTACCTTCATGAGAGGAAGCAGGTTGTAAAAATAAAATCACACCTTTCAAACACATTTAATGTCACTTCTGGAGTTCCTCAGGGATCACATTTGGGTCCATTTCTGTTTAATGTATTCATAAATGACATTGCAAGTGCAATCCATCATGTACAGTTTCTCCTATTTGCGGATGATTTAAAACTATACTTAAAAATTAAATCCTTAACTGATTGCCATGTATTGCAAAATAGCATAAATCAATTAACAAACTGGTGTTCTTACAATGTCTTGGAACTCAATATCAAAAAGTGTAGCTGTATGTCATTTTATAGAAATAATACTCCTGTTTTATTCAAGTATTGCATCATGAATACACCTCTCGCCCGAACTATTGAGATCAAGGATCTGGGCATAATATTTACTCACTCAATGACTTTTGACAATCATATTGATACTAGTGTTAAAAGAGCTAATAAAATGTTGGGGTTCATCACCCGATTCACCAGAGATATTTTTGATGTAACTTGCATCAAATCACTATTCATCATGCTTGTTTTACCAATTTTGGAATATGGCTGCATTGTGTGGTCACCATTTTATGAGTGTCATATTAATAGGCTTGAAAAGGTTCAAAGACGCTTTATTAGGCTATGCATGCGCAAACTTGGCGTTGACACATACAATATTTCGTACCCGGATGCATACAAGGACCTGGGGATCTCAGTTTTATCTTCCCGGCGCATCATGGCAGATATGATGTTCCTACACAAATTGTTGAATAACAGCGTGTCCAGTCCAGAAATTTTGGAATTAGTCTCTTTGCAAACGCCTTCTTATGCTACCAGAAGCAAGTTATTATTTCACAGAGAATTCTATAGACACAACTATATCTACCACAGCCCAATAGCTAGAATTCTGAGGGAAGGAAATGAACTTCCTCCTGAAATTGATTTCTTTGCTATGAATGCTTTTCAGTTTAAGCGATGTCTGAGACACAATTTGTAATTGTGAAGAAATTTCTTTTTCTTTTTTTATATATATATATTCTCAATTTTAATGGGTAATTTGCCCGTGTATGTGCAATACGTGTATGTATGTATGTTGTGTTGTGCAATAAAATATCATAGCCCTCCACACGTGAACGTGTATGGACATTGTAGTCAAGCGTATGGACATGCTTTGTAGTCAAGCGTAGTATTGGCGGTTTTAACTATAACCGTCAGGTCTATCACCGGTTAACCGGGTATCCATTCCAGCTTTGGAGATATAATTAAATGACTTTCCCTTAAACATTGTATGACCGCACGGATCCCCAAAATTGAATAAGTTTCACACCAATTTTTTTCGATCAATGATTCAATAACAGTTATTCACTATCAAACTCCCTCCGTCATAACCGGGTACCCCCTAAGGTTTTGGGTCACAATCCCTGCCTGTGTCCTTGGGAAGGAGAGCGTTTTATGTTGTATGTTCTTGTGGTGGTGGAATTTCGCCTTCTTACTTTTCATATTATGGCTTGCGCGTTGTGGGATGAATTTCATACTGCATCCTGGGGTGCAAATGTTTGTTGGATAATAGTGGAAAAATGTGCATGCGTGTGGGATGAAGGCATTTTTACATGAGTGTATACACCACTGTGGGTATAGTTTTGCATATATGTGTTGATTTTACATGTGGTTTTGTTCCTTTCTACGGGTGGTGACATAACACCCCAGCCACACGCCTTTGCGATGGCTCGCGGGGTATTATGTAGATGTATATTGTATATTGCATGTCCATGTAGTGGAATTTCGCCTTCTTATTTTTTACATTCTAGCTTGCGCGTTATTGGATATTTTTTTTACTCCATCTCGAAGTGGAATTGTTTGTTAGTTGATAGTGTATGTATTTGCATACGTGTAGAACGAAAGGATTTTGGCATGAATGTATAGGCCACTGTGGAAAAATGTTGGTATGGATGTATTGATTTTGCATGTGGTTTTCTTCCCTTTGACTGGTGGTGACGTGAACACGCCCCTCCACGCGCCCTTGGAGCGCCTTTATTTATGTAGACATGACCGGGCACTCACTAAAGTCTTTGTGTATAAAATCCGGGTTCATACACACTAAAGAGACCAATTATCAAAGTGTTCATGCAACTTGACTTTCGAATAAATAATCAAAAATATCGGTTGTAATTTCCTTTATTTGAACAATTTTTATTTTATACAATAGTGGGATAGTGGGTAAAAAAACATCATTATGGGAAGGAGTCCTTGAGTGTGCTCGTTCTGGCTTCTATTTTCCGAATTTTGTATACCTGATCCAAGCGACCAATATATGTTGGAGTGCAAATAATTTGCGATACCTCGGTGCTGAAACATACGCAACTGAATTTATGTAGTAAGTTCAACCTAGCATTGGGTCGTCTTTCTTCCAATGATTCCCATCCCAACTCCATAAGCGTTTCAGTGACGCTTTTCGTTTTATCTCAACAGTTTTTCATAAAACGAGCTGCCCGGCGTTGGACCTTCTCAATTTCCCGAATGAGGCCTTTTTCACTCGGATCCCATACGCTGCATGCATATTCTAAATGAGGCCTTACAACTAGGTGTCAACGTTCCGTGAGCCTTGGAGTCACTTCTGTCGACAATGCATCTAATGAATCCCAATTTTTTATATGCTTGCCCGCAGACTTTACGTATGTGGGTCCCCCAAGTTAAGTCTTTAGTAAATGCAACACCTAGGTATTTTACCGTATCAACTACTTCTCCTGGTCAAATCCAGCTAATTTGTAAAAAAAAATCCCGTGGATTTTTTTAAGATATTGACCACCGAAAATTTGACATTGCACCGAACATTGTCTATCAGCCTAACCGCTTACCGTGTGACGTGCATGGAGGAATAAGTGACTCGCAGTAGGTGGGTACCCGGTTATAGAACGAAGGGTGAAAGTTTGGTTATAGACCGGACGGTTAAGCTCGTCCTTCCAAATCCAGGCCAATTCCTGCGCTGGCTTCCTGAACTTACGTGTACAGCACTCCTCGCCCCATTTGGATGGCATTTCTTCATCCCACCCACTTCCAGCCTCGCGCGCCCGCCGGTGGTTAGCAGCCCAATTCATCCGCCTCGGCGCTTCCCCGCAGCGCGCCGCCGCCGCGTCGTGGGCATGCGACGAAATGGCGAGGAAGCGCGGAGAGAGGCAGTGCCCTCGGCAGAGGAAGCCGGAAGGGAGCGAGCGGGTGGGTGGCCCCCCGCTTCTCCCCCTCCTCCCCCCTCAACGAATCTGTGGGCCGGGTCGCCACGAGTCCTCACTGCCCCGTTTCGCCGGCGGCGGCGCCGCCAGCGCCCTTCCCGCCGGCAGAGAGGGGGCGGCCGCATCCTGGAGGACGCGAATTAAAAATAGCTCCCGTCCCTTGGCACCCGTCCTTCCCGCGTCACCAAATCCACCGAAATAGGTTATTATGGATAATATGGTTTTGTGGGCCCGGGGCTCGCGGGCCGGCGTCGCGGGAGTGCGTTGGGGGAGGAGAGAGGAGGGTGCGTTATTATTATTAGTGTTGGCGGGGAGGGGGGCAGGGCGAGGGCAGAGGAGGAGAGCCGAGCGGAGGCTGGCCTGCGCCCTTGGGCGGCGCGGGTCGCTCGCGGTCACAATTCCTTCCGATATGACGACGCGACACACTCACGCCCGCACTCGGTCGCGTTTACTCCCGAGACGAGGGATTCAGTGCTCGGCGGGAGGGAGTCGCGCAGGCGTATTCAAAATGGTCAGGGGACACGCATGAGAAGTTCTTGGGTGATGTCTTAAAAGGGAATGGGAAGGGAGAATGAGATACAAAAGGGGAGGAAAGAAGAGACATAATGGAAAGCAAGAAAGACGCTAGATTTTGTGGTGGGATGAGAAAGAAAATGGTGCAAGTTGAAAGGTTTACTATATATCATTAGGAAGTTATTTGAAGAAAATTGCGGGATGGTTAAAGGATCGCTCAAATGCCCAAAAGATGGAAACTTTATCATAATGATGGAAACGTGACTTTAGACTTCATCCCGCACAAAACTGCTAACGTCATTAAAAGCTAGCTTCTCGTTGCAAGAAGGCCCCCAGTTGGAGCTTTCTATCTCGAAGGTAAATGGATCAAATCCAACGTGAAAAACGTCAAACCCTTTCTTTAAATTCAATGGGTCTAGTCGCTATGGACGATTATGGAGAACTGAACAAATGTTTTCGATTTGCGATTTTTGCACGATAATATGGGACGTGCTGCACTAAAAACATGCCTAGTGCGAAATACATATTTGAGGGTAATTGCAAATTCGAAGAGGGGAATATAATAATTATAGATTCTATGCTGAATTTGTTAATATTAGGGAAGTTGGAATTATGTGTTCATCTAGAAAATTTACCCCGTTAAACCTAATCCATTGATGACTCCACGTGTCAAGTGGAGCGATTTCACATTTACTTACATTTACTCATTCGAATTTTTCGATTGTTGGACAATTCCTGTATTAAATTTTCGTACACTTGATTTTTTCCATTTCATGAGCCATGAGTCTCATTTGCCTCTCCCCATCCCCTCTTATTCTTAGAAACATGACATTTTGAGAGGAAGTGCTAACATTAATAGAATAGAGTGCCGTTATAATGGTTCTGTTCGCATTGCAGGGCATATTTTAAGCTATGAGCTTGGATTGCAGTACATATTTCAATTTATGAGTGGGGATTACAAAATTCATATGAGTCATATTTTTAAACATCAGCTACGAGACTTATTTCGGCATGAGGATGAGTTCGGAAGCAACACTAAACATTGACACCGAACCTGATGTCAATTAATATTGAATATTCTGATGAATTCTTGGGCTGTTTTTGTGAGGTAGTGGACAAATTCGCGAATGAAGACTGTGTGTAGTACGTACGCTACTCACCTGTCGCTGCCATAGATTCAGTGTGGTGCATTTAAGGGAATAGAAATTTCGGTTACCATGAAACCTAAAGTGCAAAGGGGTGTTAATGAGCATGACAGTCCAAGTGAAACACTTCAGGGTACAAAATTAAAGAGATTATTTCGCGTCCATTAAACATCACCTTGAATTAACGTCCGATATTTGGGACCTTGTGCAGAAGAGCCTACTTTCAGAAGTGAACAAGAAAAGTTGCCTGTTTCTTGAAAAATCGTAAGGAAATATCAGATATTGTCGCAATGTTATTGGAAATCCTGATATTGGAGCCATCGAAAATATTGGAAGCTTGCCTTCTCCTTAAACTTTAAGATTTAAACAACAAATCATTGTAAACAAAAAAATGCCGAGACCGTAAACTTGATCAAGTTTACGGTCTCGGCACTTTTTGTTTACATTGACTCACGACCGTAGCTACGTTCCTTGTATACAGGTATTTAAACAAATCATTGTTGTTGAAATTTGAAAAAAGGGAATACGTTTTGTCTCGCGTTAAATTGGTAACCGAAACCACGACGAGAAGCTAAGGTCAATTTTCTTCCGTCAAACTTGATAAAAAGGAATGCTTTTCCTCTGGCACAATTCGTTACCACATTAAAAAAAGCACAACGGGCGGAAATTCAAACTTCCTAAATATTTAATTCATAGCCAATCCCTATGGCTAATATACCCTATGGCTGGTGACCTCAAATTCTCTACCACGCACCCGGGTAGGATAAAACCATAAACACAGTAATCAACCCGAAGGTCGGTTTAGTAGGTGATGGTAGCTCACCCATGTACCAAGCCCGACGGCGTGTATATAATATTCACACATCAGGGTAGGGGGGCCAGTTCCTTTCCCTGTGCCGGTTATGGTTTCCCAGGAAGATCTGGTACCCGAAAAATCAACTAGCTTGGGTGGAGCTGCAGGTGCCCAAAGTGCCTTGCCCGGGAATCGAACCTGGGACCCTCTGGTCAGCAGTCCAACGGATATATTACTATAAATATGTAAACAATTGAATGGATGCACTCTATCAAATTAACTTGGAATGAAATACCAGTAATGTGTTACATGGTACATGGACGTTCTTTTACACGCTAAATATGCCCAATTTCGTTTTATTTAATTGTTTTTAATAGGACGAGTCTAACGAAAAATATTATGCACAAAAACGAGAGAAAAATAAAACATTTTTATTTAAATCGTGCTCACTTCCTTACTGAGACCGCTAAGGCCATTAAAAGTGGAGATGAGTCACTGTCGTTCGTCATTCTGCCTAGTCAAGGTGGCGACCATCGGCAGGGTAACGCGACTTCATAATTTCATCAACCAATTATAAAAATTTATTCTTTCTTGAAAACATTAATAAGTTTCGCTTGAGATATATGCCACGACTCGGGATTTTATTAAGAAAATTTTCCATTTAATATCATTAAATTCCAGAGGGAATTCTGCCACAATATTGCACCTCGTGGCGTCCGGCGTTAGTGTTAAAAAACGACATCTTTGGACCACTAATTCGTTTCACTCGATGTACGAATGGGTGCCTGGTAAATGGAGGGCCGTGTAAAGCAAACGCAGCGGGGATTGTGGAATTGTTTTTTTTCAAGTGCGGTGAAAACATCGGTAATTCGGAAACAGCGGTGATTCGGATTCGGAAACAGCGGTGATTCGAGCGAATGTTTGGGCGAAAGCTTGTTTTTCACTTCGGCATTGAATGATCGAGATAAGCTTCCCATTTCTTTACAATCCCGTTAGATTGACGAGCACGGGTGTGTGTACGTAACGTTCGAGCAAAAGACGGAATGAAGTAAGACCTCCGGCGGCAGGGTATCGTTTGAAGAAAGGAGACAACCTTGGGCGCCCGACCGAGCCAATGGCCACGTTACGGACAAATGAGCCTCTTCGTGGAGTGACTTTGCTTTTACGTCTCAATCATCATCGCCAGCGTTTCAATCCGACCATTTGAGGTTTGCATCCCTCCCTGTACACCCTGAAATTGCCCTTCCATCCCTCAACTTGGCCTAGGCGCTTTAACTCCTTCGTGACGCTTTACCTTCTATTAGGTTCCCAACGAACGCATTGGTTTTCTCCGTGTGGTCACTCTGTGGTTATTATTTCCCATAAAGTGTGCCATGGTTCATTTCCTTATCCTGCACATGCATCCTCGTTGGGTTTTTTATTCGTCCATTTGCGTCCAGCACCAGGTTTCGATATCTCCCGTGCACTTCTGATTCCAAATAGCCCCGAGATATTCCTAACTGACGTCCATCAAATACGGAGTACGTGCGACTTTTTAATTACTGCCCGAAATGCCCGAATACACACTCATGATCTCTATTTTTTTGTTGGGAAGGTTATGAAGGGAGATTAGAGGGGATCGATTGTCCATCTTACCTTTCTGTGTTGTCATTAATTACACTTGACAATGACATCCCTCCCAAAATTCCACTTCACCAATTGCCTAATTGCAACGATAAATTCTTAAATAAAAAATAAAATACAACCGGTAAAATCCGTCTCATAAATATTGGAAAAAAATCAACTCCTTCACGTAGCATTCTTTGAATAATAATTTAATTTAGATTAATTTGTACTTTTAAAAAAATTGCTCTTACCGTTTTACTTAAATATGGTTCCCCAGCAAATATTATATTTCCGGGAGTTAATAATACTTGTTTTTGGGTTTTGGTATGAATATATATAATTTATTGAGAAATTTGTCCATCTAATATCATTAACTTCGAGATGAAATTTTCCCATTTCTCAGTACCAGCTGAAGAAGGACTCAGAAAAGGCTGAGAGCTTGATTTTTCTGAATTGTGAGTGGCCTTTCGCGTATTTTCTATTTATTTTTGGGGTCCTATTGTACCATCCAAATTGTGTATGTATGTATGTATGATGGACATACATATATACATATAATTACACAAGGTGAAGCAGAATGGACTCCCTGACTTGACAGGTAAATTGTAAAAAAACCAACCAATATAATTAAAAAAGTTTTTATTTCTGAAAACTAAATTTAATGTCATTTTTTTCATTAGGTTTTAAAAATTATTTCAACTAAGCGCAGGTGATGCACGTGCTGAGTCCTTCAAAAAGTTTCCGAAAACTCTTCTCAGCATGTCTTGCGTTATTCCAGGGATGACATCTGTAATTGCCTCCTTAAGAGCTTCCAAGGTTGAACTTTGTAAACCTCAGCTTTGAGATATCCCCAATGAAAAAAATCGCATGGACTCAAATCTGGGGAGAGAGAGGGACATGGAACAGCCCCTCGTAAGGAGATCTGACGGTCGGGAAATTGTTCTTGCAGGATTTCGCGCTAACGACCGGCGGTATGAGCCCAGCCTTTCTGAAGTCAAAAGGCTTCAATGTAATATTCCTCCCCATACTCTTCCATTTTGGGGAGTAAAAGGTTCTTCAACACCTCATAGAAGTGCACAGATGTCACAGTGACAGTTGAACCTCGAGATTAAAAAGTAAGGCCCAATAATGCCCTGCTGCTGTGCCTTATGTGGGCACAGCGCACCTAACTGCCACTTGGGGCTATGAAGAGATCTTGGGTGAAGTTTGCCAGGGTCGTCAGTCACCCTGTAACGAAATTTTGCTTATTTATTGAGCCGAAGAGGTGAAAATGCGCTTCATCTCTATACCACAAAATAGTGTCGGGTTGTACAGAGGTTAAGATTGTCTTGTAAGCATCTGTACGCTTCACCCAATCTTCTGAACTCAATTCTTAAACAACCTTCCTTAAAGTCCCTTCCAAGGACCCATCAGGTGCGGGTCAAGGAAATATTTTTACACTTGTAATCTGCTCGATTTCACCTTCCCCACCTCTCCTGTGTTCGTATTTTATACGTGTCCCTATCCCATTTCCTTATATCTATTTCCATAAAAGTTATATTGCTCTCGTGAGTACTTCCGCATCATCGATATATATATATATATATATATATATATATATATATATATATATATATATATATATATCGATGATGCGGAAGTACTCACGAGAGCAATATAACTTTTGGACGGCACAATAGAACACAGAATAAAACAGATAACACGTAAAAGGACACTCACACTGTGGATGATTTAAGCTTTCGGCCTACTCCGAGGCCTTCTTCAGGTCAGACTCAGACTGTGTTCTATTGTGCCGTCCAAAAGTTATATATATATATATATATATATATGTATATATGTATATAGACTGCTCAGGTGCGAGTGGCGGATAGAGAGTCCAGATGGACTTGGCAGGTGAGGAGAAGAATGGAGAAGGTGAAGTGGACAGAAAGGAAAACAAATGAGTGGGCTGTTGAAGACTGTGAATGCGGATTCCAGCGATCAATAGCGCAAAAATATTTCCTGGATCGGGAGTTGAACCAAGGATCTTCGACTTGTCGTGCCGATTATATGCCATCCTGTGTTCGTCTTTTATGTGTGTTCCTATACTTTTCCTTGTATCCATTTTCATGTGAATGAATACATATATCAGTGTGTACACTGAAGTAAATTTACTGGTGAACTTCAATTGGAGGTGAAGTTTCAATTAAAAAGCTAATTGCAAAGAATAAGCTTTGGGGCAAGGATTTCGTGATATGCAGAAATAACGATTCAAAGCCATCTGAAATGACAAGTGGAATCCTGTAGAATAATGATAATGCCAACGAAATCATTAGTTACGCCTTCGTCATTTAAATCTTCGCCAAGTCTTCAAGCTTCAATAATTACCTTGAAGATGGATTGGCAGACGAAAAGCAAGTAATGTTTGGATGAAAATGTCAAAAACGAACTAGGGAAAGCCCTCTGGATGAAAAGTTCATAATTTTATGTACCAAGGTAAACAGGGTATGTAATAAGTATTTTAATTAGATAGTGGTTATTATTTTTGCGGCGGGGATGGTGAAAAAATTAATAACTCTGACAATAGCCCCTATGATAATCCAATGCTGAAATGGAATGACAAAAACCGGAGGGGAGTGCGTGAATTACCAGGGGAAGCTACGGACAAGAGCGAAAGATATACCCATCAGACCAAAGGTGCACGTGCGGGGTCCGGGTGGTTCAGGGTGATCTGAGCTTGATCAGATCGTGAAATCTCTAGCTCTGTTTGAGTGGTCGTCAACACAGAGGGGGTGAGCAGTGTTGGGGCAGAGCCGCCCCTCTTCGCACGGCCGCCAACTTTGCGGCATGATACACCGCCACCGGCACCCGATACCCCCTCTCGCCCCGCACTCGCTCCCCCCGGCCATTGAGGAAGGTGTACACGCCTTGGGAGATCCGTTGGCAGTATCGTAGATAGGGGTCGATAGGGGTGCGACACCCTCCCACCTCCACCCAAAAGAAGTCTGGGTGCCAGCCGAACCCGCCTTTGCCGCGCTGCCGAAAAAAGAACCGGGTTGGAGGTAGGGGAGTCGGTGGCGCCGCACCTTCCACGTGCGGCCGCGGCACGAGGCTCAGCCGGAGTTTGCCGCGCATGGAGCCGCAGGAAGGTGCTCGGCGTGCCGATCAAGACGGGGAACCTCCGGCGGACGAGGGGCCCGGGGCCCCTGACGACCCCGGGGGCCCCGACCCGGTCTCGACCGGTGACCCCCCATTCGATGCCCTCCGCTACGACGAGGAGGAGCGGAACCGGCTGGTACGGGAGGCGCTGCAGCAGGAGGACGAGTTTCTCGAGTACCTCATGTCGCTGCCCGTCTCGCAAGCGGCCCCGGCCGAGCGCAAGCGGCCCCCCGCCGCCGGACCCTCCTCCCCGGACGCCGTCGACCCCCCGGCCCCCCGCATGGGTCTCGAGCACCTCGACAACCTGTGCAAACTCATGGAGCAGCTGGGGGACTTGAGGGAGCAGAACTCCAAACTCCAGCGCAGGGTGCAGTACCTGGAAGACCTCAAGAGCCTCCAGGAGATGCACAAACGGCTCCAGGAGTCACTCGAGTGCAAGCGAAGGGTGCTGGCGGGGTGCCTGGCGGGCGGGGGGCTGCTGGATGGCCCCGCCGGGCCGTGGGCCGCGATGCCGGAGGCGGCAGTGATGGCAGAGGAGGCGGCGTGGCGCGGGGGTACACAGCGGCGGCGGCGGAGGGCGCGGAGCCGCTCCCTGGGCCACGAGGACGGGGGCGGCGTTGGTCGGGCGGAGGTGCGCAGGGGTGGCGGGAAGGTGTCCCGATGGGCGCGGGTGCGCGAGGAGGTCAAGTGGGAGGAGGCGAGGCTGGAGGGCGCCGGAAGGCCGCCGGGGGGTGCCGAGGGTTCCCCCCTGTGGCGGGCTGAGCCGGGGCCGTGTCCCCTGCATGACGACTGCACCCTCGACTGCCCCTACCACGAGTACGCCTACCACTTGCCTTCGTCCTCGACATCTTCCGAGTCCATGATCGAGGTGGGCGTCCTTCAGTGTGCGGACGCCGCGGAAGCGGGTGAGTGACAACGGGGACCGTGGCTAGTGAATGAGATTCAACTTACGATATTGCCCCATGAGGGCCCGTTTCTCAGAGCGTTGATTTACAAGTCGAGGTACAAAGCCTTGAATATAATTTCAAAGTTCCACACCGTGCTCTCTAAGTGCTACGCGATGCAATGTCATAAGAAACAACCGTATTTATAAATTACAAGGGCTAAAAAAGTGAATTGTACCTTTGACAAACGAAACCCAGGTGTCATCAGAGGAGCTTTAATTGTGCAACTACGGATGGGTCCTTAGTATGGGACATGGGTGAATATTTTCGTTTTTGATCAGAACTCATTGAGGTTCCTGAGCTTTGTGTCGCATGTTGTGATCGCGAATTTTGCGAGGAGGGAAAGAGAATTCTTTTAGAAATGGAGTTCAGCCTCGATGACAGACTGAAAATTTTTCATGTAATACAATTCAAAGCTGTATTTGCTAAGGTTAGACCCAATTACCGGGCTTAAAACATATGTGAGTGATTTGGTTTTAAATATATACGAGTGATTTAGTATTTAAAGTTACTTTTGGAAAACTAAGATTTTGGAGACTGATTATCAGTGATTGTTACCAACATAATGTCCTTCCGGAAGAATATAATTTTGAATATCAGTGATGACCCTATTTCTCATATTTTATCCTAATCTAAATTATATACTTTTTAAATTTGAATTAAATTCATCAACGAATGTTTTTGATATCTACTTTCCTGTAGTTCTTATATTTGTTTCAAAAACAATTTTCAATTAACAATATATCTATTAAAAAAGGCTTTCAAATCATATGGCATTTAAATATGTGTATATATCTTTGTTATCTGAGATAGCCATGTCATAATTGATTTTTTACTGTGATCTACAAATTATTTTACCTAATTCTTTTGAGTATTTTTATAAAATGTTTATGCCTTTTTTTCTCTCACCCCATATTGTGTGACTATACAGGTATTCAGTGGATTCACTTTATGGATAAAATACCAACAGGAGAGACATAAGTTTTATAAGGATACATTTGATAATATTGAAGTTAATAATTTTACCTAGGCATTTATAGTAATAAACCTGAGGTGATATATTGCATCCATATTTTAGGAATTGGTTTTTGCTATACAATCAATCGTGATCATGTGTTCTGTGTAGTTTTGGAATTATTTGTAACTACCTTCTTTGTGTATAAGCTAAATAGTAGCAGTCTTGAATCCCATAGACCAAAGCCCCCCTTGAGTGTAATTTATACCACTGTACTATTTGTAAAAATGTACTGATTGGGGACATTTGTCTTTTTTTATTAAATTAGACATCCTAATTTTATAAATGCCGGGTACTAATATTTTTTCTTGTACCATTAAAATTCGTAATAGATCATTAGTGTAATCCAGTATCACAGGTGATTAGATAGAATATATTGTGAACGTTTTGCACAGTATCTTTATACTATGAGTTTATTTAGTAAACTGCTGAGCTGATTTATTACATATCTCATTGGGACCTAATCCTCTTCCTAACTGAGATAATACAAAGTCATCACCTTTCCTTGTCTTTATCCTATCAGTCAGGTGTTTTAAAAATCTCCTTCATATTTTTTAAAATCTTTTACACTCTTTATCTGGTCATAGAAAAAATATTTACACCCTACTACATATTTAAACATTATTTCTTATTGTTTCATACTATTTTCTATTAAAATTTAGAGTAAATTGGGTTATTACTCAATGTTTTATAAGTTTCATCCTTTTCCTTCATCATTTTAAGAGTTTGAATGTTCATTCGAGGTTTATTTGGGGAATTTCACTTATTATATTCTGAACTAAACTTGGAATATATGTTTTGCATTATATTTGTGAGTATATAATATAGTTAAACAAGTATATACCCTTCATACATTTGCCTAGTTGTACCTATTGATATAATTATTTGCCGTTTTGGTAGAGTATCATACATGGCAGGTTTTGAATTGATACAGCTTTCAAAATGGCTCAATAATAGTTTCTTGCCTTTCCAGACAAAGCATAACCTGACATCTGACACTGCAATAAATCCATATGCAGTTCCACACATTACCTTCCTCCTCTCATCCAAATGCCTATCCAATTTCAAAATTTTTGAATGCCTTTCTCGTTTTCCCAGTTTTCTTCTCTCTACCGTAGTCTCTATTTATAATAATGTCTCCAGTGATAACATGTGCTCATTCTTTTTAACAAAAGTTCAATGTTATCAATCATATGAGTAGTATGTACAAATTTCATAACTAGAAAATCACTCTGGCAGATTCATGAATTAATTATTCGTATCATTTGGGGGTCTACTCATATAAACACTTATAATTGTTAAGTTTGCACCTAAATTACTGATGTATATGGAAACACTTGAGAATTTTCTATAGCAAGTCAGGAAATCTTTAATTAACCGCAATTCCACCAATATTTATCTAATTGTATCTTTTGATATAGTTATTTATCTCATGATTATTTTGATGAAAGATCACTTAACATGTTCTCAATATCCATTATTATCACATATGTTCGGGCACAAAAACCACTGAAATTACCATAAATTATTACTTAGAGTATACTGCAAGTTAGATGGAAGTTATCATAATTTTAGCCCACAGTGGTAGAGCATTAGACTGTTAAACATTGAGAGCATGTGTCCGATACCCAGGCACTTCTTTTTGGTCACTCTCAACTTCAACTGAGCTCTATACTTTTTTGATACCAGAACTTCCTAGGAAACCACGTGCGGCACAGGGAAAGGAGCTTCCATCCACCCCAAAGTGTGAATTTCTTGGACTTAGCTCTAGGATAGCTTTATCCTCACCCATCAAATCAACCTTCGGCTTGATTGGATTGGTTTACAGTCACAAATTATATTTCAGCAATGATATCGAAATTATTAAAAATGAATTACTGATACAAAAAACGCGTTATTTTGAATAGTAAATTACTTAGTTACAAATGTATCGTAATGCTTAGCCATGCGTTTCCCTTTTTTTCATATGTATTGGTGAAGTTGGAAAAAGAAGGCTTTGAAAAGGTCGTTGCACCATTATCAATACTGAAGAACGTCGTATCGTTTTATTAAAGTCACTCCATATTGTTATTAGTTAAGTTAAACCAACTTATTCCTTTAAAAAGTCTCTTTCCCGCCTCATTGCCTATTTTTCAAAATATCCTATACGGTTTAATGCTCGTTATTTAATTACGCGCTATTAAACACTAATTGTATCACCGCCGTGATTTGATATAAATGTAATCACCTAATAGGTCTTAATACATTTACCGGTGTAAATCCCCATACAGCTCTTTGGGAGTTAAGGTTTTCTCGTCTCGCGTTGAAAACATGAAGGGACGTCACATGAAGTGAATATTGAAAATAAAAGAAATGTGACGGGGATGAGGCTACATGAAAAGGAGGTCAGGCAAGACTCATTTAAGGCGACGCGGGAAGGTCACAGTCTGGAAGATAATGAATGGAAATGGAAAAAGATCGCCAGAAGATGACCGAGCTCATTTAAGAGGATGGTCCCAGAAGTACCCGACCTAACCTAGAGATGGCGGTAGTTGTTTAAAAATTATAACTGTATTAGAAAGTACGTAATCTAAAAAGCATATGCTTCAAGTTTAGAGGCGCTGCATTGTTTAGCATTTGTTTGACAGCCATCAAAAGTGAACGTTTTCAGTGAATTGTGAAAATGGAGAAAATTGGTCATCCATATGTGACACAATACTTTTATTTGAAAGATCTCAGCCCAACCTAAAAAAGCTGAATTGGATTCTACTCTGGGTGACTCTGCTCTTTCGTTTACAGCAGTAAAATATTGGGTAGCAGAGTTTAAACGATGCCGCACGAGCTAGTGCGAAGAAGGCAAAGACCGTTTCACCTGCAGGCAAGGTCTTGGCGTCGATTTTTTGGGATGTGCGTGTGATCATTTTCATTGACTATCTTGAAAAATGAAAAACCTTAAACGGCGAGTATTATGCGAACTTATTGCAACGTTGACCGAAGAAATAAAGCAAAAGCGGCCGCATTTGGTTAAGAAGAAAGTATTTTTTCATCAAGACAATGCATCAGCTGACAAATTCGTTCTTGTAATTGCCAAAATTCATGAATTCAAGTTTGAATTGCTACCTCGTGCACCATATTCGCCAGATTTATCCCCCTCGGATTATTTCTGTTCGAAAACTTGAAAAAATGGCTCGGTGGTCAAAGATTTTCCAAGCGTGAAGAAGTGATGTCGGCAGTTGATGGCTATTTTGAGGAGTAAGACAGTTCTTAATATAAATATGGTATCGAACTTATTG